>JALPQI010008617.1:0-39215 GCA_025490895.1 Thaumatotibia leucotreta
AATGCGCTGTCATAAGTTTAGGGTAGATTCCGATCTTGTTGTCTCGATTAAACCAGCTAGCTGAAGGACGTGGTTTTATTAAGTCTACACCAAATAACCTAATACCTAAGTCTAGATTATTCAGTGGCGACGATTACGATCGAACTGCATTGCGTGTTAATGTGTGGTGTGGTTTGTTCGCGGAAACTGAGAATATTCGGTAAATAAAAAAAAAAAAAAATAGTAATGGCGGTCGGCAAGATGCCTGAGTTTAAACTTGAAACGGATAACTGGCGGCTTTATGTAGATAGATTGGAACAGTATTTCTTAGTGAACAAGGTGGTTTCAGAATTGCAAGTGCCGATATTAATTACCATTATGGGCGCGGAGTGCTATGAATTGTTAGTTCATTTGTGTACGCCGGCCAAACCTACAGATAAGTCGTTTACCGAGTTGACAACCTTACTATAAATTTGCAACCGAAACATAGTGAACTTGCTGAACGATATGAATTTAGACAAAGGAAACAGTCTAGTAGTGAAAGTGTCGCTATGTACGTGGCGATACTTAAAAAAATGTCAAAGACTTGTGGTTTTGGTACATTGTTAGAGGAAAGTCTACGTGATCAGCTGGTGTGCGGGATGCGTAGCGAAACGACACGTCAGCGGCAACGGCTGTTTACCGAGGAAGGGTTAGATTTTGAAAAAGCGTACAAGCTAGCCGTTAGTATGGAGGCCGCGGAGAGGGACGCGGCGGTCGTTGAAGGGCGTGTGAAGCAGTCGGACGGGAATGGAGCCGTAGACTGTCAGGCCGTGGCCGGAATCGCGTCGCGTCAGGCAAGAGGACCGTGGGCGAGCGACTCCAGGGCGCACGGGGCGGCAGGGGTGCGGGCCGGCCGATGGGCTTCTAACGGGGGCGGCCGCGCCGGGATACGTGGCGGCGGCGGAGCGGCGGCGCCGGCATCGGCCCGAGGAGCGAAGCAGTGTACAGTGTGCGGCACGGGTCACGAGGCCTCGACGTGTCGTTACACACGTTATGTGCGCAAGGCCTGCAATCGACAGGGTCACCTTCGATGCATGTGTCCATACCTGGTGGACCAGCATTGCATGGAGGTGGTGCCGGAGGAGGCCTGCGTGGAGCACTACAGCGTAAACGAGGTGGTGGTGGGTCAGGACGTTCAGGAGACGGATTCGGACGTCGACAGTGATACCAGTTCCGAGGTAACTATAGACTGTTATCAGCTTGCCCTTACCGATTGTAAACCAATTTTTATCGACAATGATGTACGAGGGTTCGCGGCTTTGAAAAAAAAGTGAAAGAAAGTATTAAAGTAAATACACGGTGTTACGCGAGCATTATGTGACCTAATGTCAATTCCACCAAAAAAAATAAAAATAAATCTTTTTTTTTAGGCCGATTTGAATACTTTTTAACATTTCCAGTACTTTTTATCATAACAACAATTTGTTTAAATTATTTATTTCAATTGTTTTTTTTATGTAGAGGTTATTTCGTCAAGTCTATTCGTATTTTCTGATTGTCAGGCAAAAGGTGTGGTAATATTAGAACACATTGTGGTAGCAATGTAATCCAAAAGAAGTTAAATGACGAGCTACGTCGAAAAACTTATTTCGAAAAAAGGTTGATTATCTCTGAAACCAAGCCGAATCCAGGAAATTTTATATAACATTAAAGACTCTAAATATGGTCAGAAATCCAGCATTAAAATCTTTCGGAATGCTGACGTAACACCGTGTATATTTATTTTTCAATATAATTGCCTTGGAGTAATATACACTTCTCACATCGAGTAAATAATGCTTTAATACCTCTGAAAAAAAATCCTTTCTCTCCCCTTCAAAATAGCGCTCTACCGCCGCCTTGATATCATTATCTCCGGAAAATCTTCAGCTTTGTAAGTCTTTTTCAAAATTTGAAAAAAGGAATTAGTCGCTCGGAGTTAGGTCTAGGCTATAGAGATAGAGCGGATGATTTATTTTTTACCAAATCCCGTGTCTCTTAAAGCCAGCCTAGCAATACGCGACATGTTGTGAATAGGTTCGTGTTCCTGTAATAGCAGTACTTCAAGCCGAAGTTTACCGCGTCGCTTCTGCAAGACAGCTTCACGTGCTTGGGTCAATAAATTAGCGTCAATAAATTAGCGTAAAAATAATATATTAGCAAAACACCTTCATAGTCCCAAAACGCGGTCACCATAAGCTTCGAAACCGATTTTTCTACTTATAATCACCAAATAAAAAATTTAAAAAACCGACTTCATCCGGTTTCTCCAAGATTCCCGATTCGTTTCCATCATTGGTTTCCTCAAATCCTACTTTCTGAATGCAAATTCTTGTAAATGAATGAAAATTACCAAAAGCGCCATACATGTACCTATAACATTTGAAGAGATCCCTCGATTTCTCCAGGATCCCATCATCAGACCCCAACTTGGTGCCAATGGGACCATCTCGGGGTAATACACGTTCGATCACAAAAAGAAATTTTAGAATCGGTTTACTATTCTCGGAGATATCAGGTAACATACATACAACAAAAAAAAAAAAAAAATTCAGTCGAATTGAGAACCTCCTCCTTTTTTTTGAAGTCGGTTAAAAATTTCTTCGGTGCCATCTTCCTTTTTTTAACCTCTGCATAGATTCCTGTTTGGATTCAGAATCATTTTGGCGAACCCATGTTTTATCTACGGTCACAATCCGGGTGCAAATCTAGTCAAGATTCCCTTCGGCTAAGTCCAAAAAAAATTCACAACTCTTGCGCCCTCGTTCCTTATCAAGCGGTGAAAGCATTTTTTGTACCCAACGCGCACTTTTTTTTTCATGTGTAAATGTTCGTGTAAGATTTTCCTTATTCAGTCCTTACTAATTTGCAGCTCTTCTGCAATTTGCCACATTTTAATTCTTCTGTTGGCCAATGCACATTTTTCAACTTTTTCGACATTTTCTTCAGTAACTACCGTCACAGGCCGCCCAGAGCGAGGGTCATCTTCACAGCTCTGTCGCCCTGGCTGAAATAAGCTAGCCCATTTTTTATCATAGTGTACGTAGGGCTGAATTGCTGTTAAGTATCCACCACATCTTCAAAAATTTCTTTAGGCGATTTCCTTTTTTTTACAGATTATTGCATTACCGCGCAGTGTTCAAAATTATGAAAATTTCCGCAACCTGACGACATCGCTAAGTTTGTCCAGGCACAGATAATAATATAAAAACAATTGAACGAAATGGCGATCATTTTTGAATTACCAAAGAGGAGGTTAGTAATTTTTTTTATTTAAACTTTTCTTTCACTTTTATACTTAGGCTGCGAACTTTTCAGCCGCCCCTCGTACAGGGTAAGCCACTCAGCATGGAATGCGATACGGGTAAGTGCCTTATCGTGTACAAGTTATAATCAATATCAACAATTATTTAGTGATTTAACTATCCGGAAGTGCAATTTAAAGTTGAGATATTACACTGGCGAGTTAGTGAGCCCCGCTGGGGTAATTAGACCCTTGATCAAATATCGCAGTATAGTCAAGTACTTAGATTGATATGTAGTATATAACGGTAAATCATTGTTGCTAGGCCGGCAGTGGCTAGCTGAACTGCAACTTCAGATACCGGTACTGTAGTATTGCCATGTAAACAATTTGACCGAAACTAAAAAAAAAAAAAAAAGTAAAAATATTTTATTGAAAAAAGTTATAAGGTCGATTCACAATTTGACAGTGACTCCCACACTAGGCTAAGCCTGTATCGTGGAAATCAAAAACATTGAGAGGTTGCCTGTAACAATGCGGCATATGAACAAAGTGCATGCAGTCTTATAGTAACTATTAATTAAATAAGGACACTAAAAATAGAGTGATATTAATAATTTTATATTCTAAACAGTAAGATCAGATAAATGCCAAACGTTTTACATTTAAATTTATATTGTTGTGTGATGAACATAGTGAGTGCGAGTGTAAATTGATGTATGATGTGTAAGTGAGTGTGTGGATGTGAATGTGTGTGTAGGATTAGAATTATGTAAGATGAATGCACGAATATCCCTCTATAAGAATGGAAGACTGCAATAGAGGGTTTAGTTCAATTAAGTCAAAAACTAACACTACCTTTGCCACGGTCCTAAAGAAAGCAAAACCTCCGACTCGTTGTAGGTTAGGGACAATAAGAATTGACGAACTGTTGTCTTAGCCTTATTTAGATTACAGTGCTTAAGATCACATTTCTTTAGGATAGCATTATAGATATGCGGGAAGATAAACGATTTAAAACGTCTAGCAAACCTACTGCGGACTCGAGGAACCGGGGCCTTAAAAACACGCTGATTTAGCATACTAGGGTATGAAGAAGAATTAATTACATGTTTATGCATGTAAATTGCGACCCGCATGAGGAACAGTCTGCGCACGCTGAAAACACCAGTCTCTCTGAAAAGGAGTTTTGTGGAAAACTGTCTTGGTTTGCGCAGAGATACCTTCAAGACCGCTCTTTGTGATCTTTCTAGAGATATTAGTGTAGACTTGTTACAAGCTCCCCAGGCAAGAATACAATAATTGAGGACAGGTTGACAAAGCGCCAGATACACCAGTTTCAATAACTGTTTATCAGCAACGTCCCTTAAGAATCTCATCGTATAAATAAGTTTGCGAACTCTGGAAGAAGCTAAAGTGATGTGTTTTTTTAAATTAAGGTTTTCGTCCAAGGTGATGCCGAGGTACTTGATACAGTTTACTCTTTGTATACAGACAGGGCATCGCTATCGGAGTCTTCAATTGCGAGACTGTTCATGAGTACAGGAGGTCGCGATCGAGCACTTTTATGGAAGCAAAGGAACTGCGTTTTGGCTGCATTCAAAGTCAAAAGGTTTCGCTCCAACCAGGTTGTCACCTTACGCATACCCACTTTGGCTATCGTACCCACATCCTGCCATGAGCCAGCGTGAAATAGTATGGCTGTGTCATCGGCATAGCATATGATCTCACTGTTGCGAAGTTCGAGAGACATTATGTCATTAATATACACAGTGAACAGCGTTGGACCTAATATGCTGCCCTGCGGCACGCCAGATGACACATATTTTAAGTCACTATAATGTTCATCGACTTTCACTCGTTGGTTTCTATTCTGGAGATAACTTGAAAACCAATTGAGTGCTAAACCACGAATGCCGAAGCGCTCCAGCTTTGCAAGGAGGATAGGAATCGAGACTGTGTCGAATGCCTTTGCCAAATCTAGAAAGACACTCATTTTAATGTTAATGATTTCAGCTCCCGCTACCGTGACGTGTTTGCGGATGGTTTGGGGCGGTTCACCGGCGGCCAGGTCAGCGTCCACCTGCGCGCGGACGCTCGGCCCGTGTTCTTGCGCGCGCGCCGGTGGAGCGCGCGTTGGAGCAGCTGGATGCTTAGCCAAGTTGCCAATCGCTAGCGCTTGCTAGCGCATCGTAGTTTTCCCTCTCTGTCACTCGTGCATATTAGTGCGACGAAGAGGGAAAACTACGATGCGCTAGCAGGCGCTAGCGATTGGCAACTTGGCTAAGCACCCTGGTGCGCGACGGCGTGCTCACCCCCGTCGACCGCTCCGACTGGGCCACGCCTATTGTTCCCGTCATTAAGGAAGATGGTAGTATACGGATCTGCGCTGACTATAAATTGACATTAAATAGGGTGTTAGAAGTGGACCGGTATCCACTGCCCAGGGTTGAGGACCTGCTATGCTAGTACGTTTACATGGGGGGGATCGTTTTAGTAAAATTGACCTGTCACAAGCGTACGCCTAATTCGAGTTGGACGAATCACGAAAATATACAGTGATTAATACCCATAAGGGTTTATTTAGGTACAACCGGTTGGTGTACGGCCTGTCAAAGTCCTGTTTTAAAGATGTTTAGAACAGATGTTTGCCGATATGCCTCATGTGGGGGTGTTCCTTGATGACGTCATTATCACGGGAAAGGACACAAGTTCGCATATCGAAAACTTGAACAGAGTATTTGAACGGCTTCAAAAGTATGGTTTACGTGTTAGGAAGGATAAAGCGAGTTTTTTGCGGATTCGATAAATTATTTAGGTCACGTGATTAGTAAAGCTGGGGTACATACTTGTCCAGATAAGGTTAAGGCTATTGTTAAGACACCGGCGCCGCAAAACGTAACAGAGCTAAGAGCTTTGATCGGGTTAGTTATGTATTACGCTAAGTTTATAAGAAACATAAGCACCATTTTAGCGCCGATGTACAACTTATTTAAAGCGGGAGTTAATTTTGTCTGGAGCGATAATTGTATGTATGTATGTATGTAAATTCTTTATTGTACACAAAATACAGGCAGAAATACAATTTTTTACAAAGAATTTGACAGGTACAAAGGCGAACTTATCCCTGTAAGGGATCTCTTCCAGTTAACCTTTGAGCAAAGGAGTCGTCTATATGAAGCAAAAGATAGGCAAACATACCGTGTACAGTGGAGAATATATTTGAGTAATACCAAAAACTTAACTGTTATAACTAAACTTAATTGTCGGGTAGCTTTTGAGGCAGTTAAAAAAGCTATGGTTTCGAGCGAGGTTCTGGTGCATTATTCTAGCGAGCTGCCGCTGGTATTGACAGCGGACGCGTCATCCGTGGGGGTGGGCTGCGTGTTGTCACACTTGACGCCAGAGGGCGAGCGTCCCGTGGCGTACGCCTCGGGACGCTCGCCCGAGGAGATTTAAGAGGCGATGGAAGTGCCACTATAATAACGTGCAACAATAATAGTGCTTATTTCAAATAACCAAGATTGAAAAATATAAAAAAAAACCGCCTCTTAAATCACTAAGTAGACGGTGGATTATGACTACAATTCATTTAAATATTTTTTATGGGTCTTTTTTTTAATACCGCCAACAAGTTATATACATCAAATTAAAGCTTATTAAATACACTATCTTTAAAAAAATATTTAATTTTTCTAGCGTCATGACTACTATGTAAAAACACGACACAAAAAAAATCAAAATCACGAAATTTTCATAAATTTGGTCATAATTAATTATTGGTTGGTTTTAGCAATATGGTGTATACGCAAAACATGAAGCTTACAGATATGCCTTTAATTTTGTTCAAGAGAGTAATTAGATATATTTAATCGTTCTCGAGATATACTTGATTTTGTAAAACTTGAGATCCACCATCTTTGATTGGCCCCCATTTTTGTTAGGTAGCACTTATAAATGGCAATCTTGCATATTTGACATTTTTATAAGCTTACCTAACAGCCGTGAAAAGGAAAATTTGTACCTCCTAATTTTAACCATACCTGTCATACAACGGAAATCTTGAAATAGCCCGTATGCCTATTAGCTACCACTTTGAGATGTCTATCATACTTTTTTAACATTCTTATGAATATGTCTAACTACTGTAAAAAGGACACTTGGTACCCCCAAATTATACCGTTTTCTAATTTCTGGCCGACTAGCCCACGGACTATAAGCACAAATTGATAGGGAAGCTCTCGCGATTATCTATGGTATTCGTAAATTTCACCAGTACCTGTACGGGCGTAAGTTTACGCTACGCACGGATCACAAACCTCTGACGCACATATTTGGTGATAAAGTAGGTATTCCGGTCATGGCTGCGTCTCGACTCCAGCGGTGGGCCGTGTTGCTGTCCGGGTATGACTATACGATTAAGTACGTTCCTTCGGCTAAAAACTGCGCGGATGCGTTGTCGCGCCTACCTCAAGCGAAAGCCGGGGAAGAGGGTAACGGGGAAAAAACATATTTAAATTTTGTGGAAGATTTTTTACCGGTAACCCAGGGCGATGTTAAGACAGCTACGTTAAAGGATAGAGTGTTGAGTAGGACGCTGTCGTACGTTCAATCAGGGTGGCCCGCGTCTTGTCCCGATGATGAAATGAAAGCTTATTTTGCGCGTCGTAATGAGCTATACGTAGATCGGGGATGCGTGATGTGGGGTTATCGCGTGGCAGTACCGTCTAGTTTGCAACCAGTTATTCTGAAGCAGTTACACGTAAGTCATATTGGCATAATCAAAACGAAATCTTTAGCTCGCAGCTATGTATGGTGGCCACACATCGACGCGGACGTGGAGGCGGTGTGCCGAGCGTGTGATACGTGCGCGGCGGAGGCGCCGGCGCCGCCGCGCGCTCCTATTGCGTCCTGGCCGTACGTGGCACGACCGTGGACAAGGCTTCATGCCGATTTCCTATCGATACAAGGGAAGACTTTTTTTGTCGTTGTAGATTCTAGTACTAAATGCTTGGAAATTTCCGAAATGACGCGGACGAATGCAACCGCAGTGATAAAAGAACTCCGACAAATATTCGCGCGTTTTGGAGTACCCGAGCAATTGGTGTCTGACCAAGGCCCACCGTTTACTAGCGCGGACCTGAAGGATTTCCTTGTTCAATGCGGGATGCGGCAGTCTTTTTCGCCGGTGTATCACCCAGCTTCCAACGGGGCGGCTGAATCCGCGGTAAAGTTATGTAAGCGCGCTATTAAGAAGGCGTACCGGGACGGCGCGGATGTCGATGCGGCTTTGCAGACTTATCTATTGGCGTATAGGAATAGTGTACACAGTACGACAGGAGAAACGCCGTCGATATTGTTACAACGACGTTCTTTGCGCACCCGGCTAGACCTGCTGCGCGGAGATTCCGATCTGCAGGAGCGCGTGCAGGTGGTACAATCTCGGCAGGTGGCTGCAGCTGGCCGAACACCGCGTTCTTTTGAACCGGGGGACGAAGTCTGGGCGCGGGCATACGGTGCGGGGGACAAGTGGGTCAAAGGAACCGTAGTTGAATAGGGATAGTGGAGGTTCAATGGTTAGGCACGTAGATCAAGTTAGGCGCAGATCTCGTATGTCTTCGGTGCCCTGTCCAGGACAGATAGCGGAGGCGGACGGGAGTGAGACCGAAGTCGTGGGTCCGGGTAGCCGGACAGAGGTGGAAGAAGGCTCGTCAGCGGTAGTGGAACGGGAAGATGGCCCCAGGACGACAGATGAGAACACGACCGTTTTAATCAGGCTCTTGTTCCACCGCTGTCGTCTATACTGGAAGTACGGCCGTCAGTGAATCTAAGGCATATAATATGTTACGGTTTACCGCATAGAATACGTAAACTTAATTTAGAAATAGATTAGGCTTAGATATAGTTATACATACTCATGCCTTATTCATGAAGGTTCATCAAACCAACACAAGGTTCAGAAGGGACAAAGGAATAGGTAAGTGTAACGGGTATGTTAAGTTTTCATGAACGAGGCGCATAATGTTTCAGTTTTTTTTTAGAAATAAAATAGGTAGTTGCATAATCATGTTACTTTTATACTAGTGCCATTAGCACTATGTACCTACTGTACTTTTTACCTTTTTACCTAAATAAGGGTTGTTAGAAATAAGGGTGGAGGTGTGATATATGTGGGTAGTTCATAATGCGCTGTCATAAGTTTAGGGTAGATTCCGATCTTGTTGTCTCGATTAAACCAGCTAGCTGAAGGACGTGGTTTTATTAAGTCTACACCAAATAACCTAATACCTAAGTCTAGATTATTCAAGTACATTGTGCATCAAGGGAGGTAAGTACGGAATTACTAAAGAGAGTGCTAGAAGCCCGATGCCGTAGGCGGAGGGCTTTTATGACTCAAGTTAGTATTCCGCTTACCGACCGTGATGCATACAATGTTTTTCATCACACTTGCCGACAAAAAAAATAGTTTTAAGACATAATATTATTTTCATCACACTTTCTGTCTATGCGCGCCATTGCTTGCGCGCGTAGCGGGAGTAATAGAAAAGTGAAATTCCCTAGGGACAGGGAGTTATAGAAATGTCAGTACTTCATTTAATAATATTATATCTTAAAACTTATTTTTTTGTCGGCAAGTGTGATGAAAAACATTGTATGCATCACGGTCGGTAAGCGGAATACTAACTCGATTCATAAAAGCCCTAACGGCGTCGGGCTTCTAACACTCTCGTTAGTAATTCCGTACTTACCTCCCTTGATGCACAATGTACTATTAATGACGTACTGACATTTCTGTTACTCCCTAGGAAAATTTCACTTTTCTATTACTCCCGCTATGCACGCAAGCAATGACGCGCTTAGACAGCAAGTGTGATGAAATAAATCATGGGTACTTGAACAAAGTGACTAGATTTTGATCTTTTTACGTGTCGTTTATTTTCTCATTACGCAACTCTGCCAGTTTCTACAATAACCGTAATTATATGTTTCAATTATTAAAATGGCAAAGACATTTACGGTTTAAAATGCCAATCTAATTGTTTAATTTTATATGTATTATTATAAATTAAGGTTATAGTATAAATTGACCTAATGCACATCGAAGAGCATATGCAATCAATCAACAATGATGAACGGCGAACTACATTCCAGAGAAGAGAAGTGGAGAAAGAAATTAAAGGACAGTGGGATACTTGGCCAGAAACAGTAATTTGATTATGATGAAGGATCCTCCAGGAAAGGTGGTATAAATACATCCTTCGTTTTGAAAAATTAGTAAATGCTGTCTGTGCATAGATTAGCCTTAACCCTTAAATGCATAGTGATGTATATACGCATCATGTAACTCTATTGACTCTTGACTCTATTGACAGCATGTCAGAATTCATATTTGAATAAATCTTTGTCAAGGTCATGCATTTTAGGGTTAACATGAGATTCTATTAAATAGTATCTACGTATTGTAAAAAATATGTTCTATAACTATATTATTTACAAACATGCATCAAGGCGACATACCTTGACGATGATTATCTATTTTTATATCTAAACGTTTCGTTAAGGTACGTCCTACCTCACGAAAGTATGACCACGGGTAAACGTAGGTACATACGAGGAACAGTGTAACTAGTCTTCATACGTATTTTTTAAAATAGTCAAAATATAATTAAATGTCATAGGGCATTCTTTCACAAATCAACCGAGTTTCACGGTAAGCTTAAGGTTGTGTTATGTGTACTATAATGAGGCGACGATAATGTACATGTATAAGGTACATATTAGATGATTAAATACTACGGTGTCATCAACATCATCATCATCAGTCTATGACGGTCCACTGCTGGACGTAGGCCTCTCCTATTAACCATGCGTATAAACGCATTAGGTAAATACCCATAATCGCCACGCTGGGCAAGTGGATTGGCGATCGCAGTGATGTGTCCACTATGATGACGCTGCTGCCCATCATCAACCTTTTATCAAATAATGGTCAGTGACACTTCAATCCCTTAGTCGACTCTTACGACACCCGCAGGAGTTGGGGTGGTGACAAATGTATTCTTACTGCCGTCACCACAAGGCTACGGTGTCTGAGGAACCAATATTTTTGTATATCATTAAAATACCTCGACCGGGATTAGAACCTAGCTTCGGAGCAGGGCAACTAATGGCTAAAATATAGAAGCTATGTATATATAAGTGCTATATTTGACAATAGATAAGTACACGATATTTTCATATTTAATTTGTATTATATAACAGACGCCATTGGCACTTTGCTTCGTGACATTAAGGTCACAATTGTCACGTTTTTAGTTTTATCCATAAAAATCGAATGTTCGACCCATCATGTTAATTATTTTTGCAGGGAAATCCATCTATGCTGCGTTCGGTGTTTTATGTTGCGCAAAATGTGATTGGCAGATATTAATTAAATGCATCCACATAACATAGTTCTGGGAAATGGCGTAGTGTGTTGTCGTGAGGGCGTGCCCTCAACCGAGAATCTATTATGGTGTATTATGTCAAAGCGATTCTTCTGCTAGCAAATTACTTAGGTACTATCAATTTGTTTCTGGTGACTATTTTATTTATTTAACGACCAAAAATCACCACTCAGTTAAGAGGAACTGATGATGAAGACACGTGTGACTCTCAGAACTGTACTATTTGGAACACGTTTTTTGCCTGTGTCTATAAGACATTGTGAATTATGATAATTACAACAATTTTACACAAATCGACTAAGGCCCAAGGTAAGGCTTTATCATCATCATCATATCAGCCGAAAGACGTCCACTGCTAAATATAGGCCTCCCCGAAAGATTGTCACAATGACCGGTCCTGCGCCACCCGCATCCAGCGGACTCCTGCGACCTTCACCTGGTCATTAGTCCACCTTGTGGGGGCCTACCCACGCTGCGGCTTCCGGTACGTGGCCGCCACTCGAGAACCTTTCCGCCCCAACGGCCATCGGTTCTGCGCGCAATGTGCTCCACCCACTGCCACTTCAGTTTAGCTATTCGGAGAGCGGAGATCGGTTATATTGATTTAAACTTTCACGATTATCACTCATATTTTAAAGACAAACGGGTCTTAATCGCGTAAACTTACATTTAATTATATCCTGACGTTTCGGGCATGATGATACACCCGTGGTCGCATGCAGACTGGCGAGATAATGTATCAACACCTTCGAGCTGCGCGGGTTTTTCGAACTACCCGCACACTCACTCGTCACTAGGCCCACACACAACACTCACAACATCCAATGGCTTTAAAATGGATGTTTCACCACGTTTACATTTGTAAATCGCGGGATTCCACGTGAATATATCAAACATTGCCGTCAAAAATGTTAAATGGTGGCATTTCGTTTCTGTCACACCTAGAAAGTGACAAACGACTATGGTGACTGTGATTGGTCGGCCAATATTTAGAGCCACTTTATAGACAAAATTATGCAGTATGTTGGCCCTGTCGTCAGTAGCGTAAAAGTAATGAACTAAGTATTACATTATTATTTATTCTATTTCTATGTACATAAATATAAAATCCGTCAATAGGAATATGAATAAGGGACCCTTAAAGTTTCCATCGGACTGTCTGTGTTATTCTTTGTCTGTCATGTCTGGCAACATAAGCCGTGACTAAATCATGCGACAAGATGTGAGGAATACATGTATTTATAATCATAATTATCCGACTCGATACATGTATTTATAATCACAATTATCGATGTCAGTCCCACCACTGGACCACTGGACAAAGGCCTCTCCCATTGCCTATGCGTATGGACACAATAAATGTAAACGACCATAATCGCCACGTTGGACAACCGGGTCAGCGATCGCAGTAGTGTGTTCACTATGATGACGCTGCTGCCCATCATCATCAATAAATAAATAAATGGTCAGTGACACTTTAATAGTCGACGTTAACAATGTATCTATGACATGTACGAGTATAAAAACATTCAGTAGGATTTATGAAATACAAAACTAGTCTTCACTTATACGCCATGTGAAAAGCTATTAACTTCGCAGGTAAGAGGAGTAGTGGAGGAAATTCATATGGAAGTAATCAAGGGAGAGCAGAGCAGCAGAATATGGAAGATTCCGAGATTACTCTTTCTTTCCTAAAAACTTTATAACTGCGTTAGTAAGGCTCGGTTTAACACTTTTATTAACTCTTCACGCTACCCATTGAACCAGATGTCTGCACTTCCATAGCTACTCGAATGATAACTGTGAAACCTTTCGTTAAGGCTGGCTAAAGGTACGTTTTACTCTGCCGAACGACTTCAAAGTGCAACTGGATTAGTATTTTATTTACTAGTTCGGTTTCAATTCCAAATATCCTATAAGTCATTATCTCAATCCCTAAACATATGATTTCTAGAGATTGGCCAACTAGTCGGAAACGCCGACTATTCGGCACTATTTACACTTACCGACTAGTCGGCAAAAAATGCCGAATATTCGGCACCATAATTTTTTATTACGGAAATAACTATTTGTTTTCTGAATACTTCGAACAAAATACGCCGGTACACAAAAACGTAAACACAAAACTTGTCATAACATGAACGCGTGGCACATGGACCATCCGATCGGGCGAAGCGAAACGAACATGATCGCCGAATGACCATGATCGGCATTGCCGACTAGTCGGCCGACTAATCGGCAATTTGAGCAGCGACTAGTCGGCTAGTCGCCAAAACCCCTAGTCGGCCCATCTCTAATGGATAATGATTTCATAATCATGTACGTAATAAAAGATGTAACCTGTTGGAAGCTAATGATTAATACATCAGCACCGCAGGTTCAACGCCAAAGACCGATATATAAGTCAAGCAATATAGACCTGCACGTGTGTAAAGTTCAAATTCGGTTTTGACACTTTGGTAACGTGGCATCTGAGTGACTGCTTTTTATTTGGCGAGACTTCAAATATAGTACTCGTAACAATATATTGACATGCATATGATACTCGTAATTAGAAAGACGTAGAGAACGGACGGAAAGACGGAAGTTTGTTTGTTTGTTTGTATGTATGTATGTATGTACAATACACTACAATACAATACTCTTTATTGCACACCATAAAAACAGTAGAATAACAGATATACAGTGTTACAAGTACAGGTATTACAATGGGCGGTCTTATCTCTAAAAAGCGATCTCTTCCAGACAACCTTAAGTATGTATGTATGTATATTGGGTAGCCGTCAAACGGCCCGGTCAATAATGATAACGAGTCTGCTCAGATCAAAATAGCAAGGAAGCAGGAAACTTCCCAAGCATCAGGCTTGTAAGTATTTAAGTGTAATTTCTCGCACCGCATCCATATTTGGATTAGTGGGCTGGCCTGATCTTAGATGTCGTTCGTATTTCTGTTCATTAGGTACAGTCGAGGAAATTGAATGTTTAGCACTTTGCGGTTCAAGTTAATTTGGGGGTCATGTATGTACTAAGATGTCCAATGTAAAGTGAGCCATAAACTGCTAAACATTCAATTTTCTCGATCGTACTATCTGATTATCTGAGAAATAGCAATCTGTATGTAACAGGCTAACATGATATTATGCTTCCAAAATAAATTTAAAGCAATTTCATTTCAAGATAACCACATAACGATACCTTTGGGTTCAATTGTAGTAAAGGACATTTTGGCGAAAATGAGTTATATATACAGTTTTGTTCAGAATTTCAAGCGCTATCGATCTGTATAGTTAAAGTTTCGATATCTCTCAAAAAGTTGCCTTTACGACCAAGATTTTCTACTATGGACTTGCAAAAATAGCTTAGCGAATGGGGCGTAAATATCAAGTCATTTATTATAAATAATTTTCTGTTTCGTAAAGGATATGTACAAATAAAAATAGTGTCGTAAGTGACCTAAAACGTTATGTGTTGTCCTTTACGCCCTTACTTTTTACGATTACTTTCTGTAGTTCTATGGCCAACTTGGGCTTAAGGTGGTTCGTTTTTCATACTAACTGATTTATTCAAATATGGGTAAATGGAGCATAGTTTTACAATAAAACCACTTCCATCCACAATCATTTTGATATTTATTTACGGCAAATTCTATTTCCGTAATAAAAATGGTCAAATAATAGCATAAAACACTTAACTACTTTATTTTAATACAAATTTGTCAATGTGTGGGTCGGCGGCGACAGTGTCATACACCAATCGTATCTTCGGCGTGTGCGTTAAAAAGCGACGTTGCCAGTTGACCACAAATGCTGCGTTGCCGCTCTGTCAAACCGAACGCATGTCGTGCAATTTGTTATTTTATTTTGTTCATCAAACTGCATCAAACGAAAACGTTGCTAATGTTGCCATATAGGTCATATATACACCCAATAGCCAACCCGCGTACTATTTTATGATATTCCGTATTCGATCGATTTGCTTGATTTTTATATTTTGTATCAGAAGACCATTTATTATAGAAAATATGTACATAATAGTTACGTTTACGCTACTATAGGTTGGACTTCTTACATTTAATGTTATTAAAATAAATAATAGTCGCGTGTAACCGAACGTATAATCCATTGGCACGGCAACGTCGGCAACACTAAATTTAAACGTCACTCTTTCTTTCAAAATCACCGGCAGTCATTTGGTTACTTTGGTTTGTATAATCCGAATTGACGCTAAATTGCTAACGATTGTTTGAAATATTTTATGGCGTGGCATCTACAGTGATTTACATGAGGATGGAGCCACAAACGCCAAGGAAAGGCTATAAAAAACACCGATACTCGGGCTCGGGAAAAACTCTTAAGCGAAGCCTTGTAGAAATTATACTATATTACGGAGAAATCAAAAGGTAAGTCCGGTAGAGTATCTTTCCTCCCACTATTTCAACAGATTTTTTTAATACATATTTTCACTATGCTTATATTATAATAAAAACATTTGTTGTTTTCGAAACAACTGCTCCACGGATTGGAATAACCCAGGAAACTTGTCATGTAGGTAGATAAATAGCAATACATATTATAATTATAACATAAATACCGGAAACGTTAGTTTCCCGAGGGATGATGAGTTCCAGGCCTTCAACTTTTAAAACTATAACCTTTTTGTAGATACTCACTGAACCTGTTTTGAACCCAGGCTCCCTCCCTAACTTCGCAGTCAGGATCACCACCATCTAACTAGATAAAGCTGAACTGTATTTTTTATTCCAGTAATCATCAGACACCATTTTAACAATGAGTATTCTCATTTCAGGTCCAAGGCCAACTTTACTGCAGGTGTCACAAATGACCGACGAATCTTTTATAGAAAACATGTTGCCAACACTAGTGATATTTTATAAAAACTGTATATTGACAGAGATAGTACCTACTAAAACCAGAAAGAATAATTAAAAATAATATGAAATGATGTAAATAAAACACTGAACTTATGAATTGATCTGTTTTCTTTATCTATGTATTCCGCGCGTGATTAGAATGGGAAGGAATCTAATAATTAAAGTGACTAGAAATATCAAATATATAACTATACATATATGAAAACTTGTCTGAGGTCATAGAATAGATTCCGTCCCAATCTGATTGTACACCTATTAGGTCATCCAGGTCCGGTTTTTTGTAGTATGGTCTACTCCACATTGACCATGCAAAAAATACCGGAACTGGATGCCATAACATCACCTGAAAACGTTTTTAAGTAAATAAATAAGGTTACCAAATTTAACCTAGGTGCCTAGTTCAGGGGCCAATACCACAAAACTTTACAAACATACAATTCTACAAAGTTGACAACTATTTTGTATGGGAATTTATACAATTTTGTAGAATTGTACGCTTGTGAAGATTTGTGGGATAGGCCACAGGCATTACTGGAATAATTGTAAAAAAATAAAAAGTCTTATAAAGCAAAAAATGTATATCTTGATATTACGAGATTTGAACCTTGGTCCTCATGAATGTGCGTCAGACGGTCATCCAACTTAGACTAATCCAAGTTCAAAACACGTTCCGAAGAAATAAGCAATCAGTTTCGTCAACGAATAAGGGTTTGAATGTGTGTGTGCATACTTCGCAAGCGCGTTTCGTATTTATTCAAATAAACTTATTTTGTAAATTAAACCTCATCTGAAATTTAGTTGGCCACATTAGAAATAGCAGTTTATTTTAGGCAAACACATCACTTATTAAAAATATTTCCATTATCATACATATAATTAAAAAATACGTAGAATTCGCACCAGCTAGGCACTGTAACGCCATCTATTGGCGTAGTAGTGCCTAGCTGACCGTGACATTCCACCTTAAAGAACAAGTTTTTTCTTCGTCGTCCTTTACGACCGGCACGAAAAATTAATTCTTATATTTCTTATACAATTACTATTGAATGATCCAGGTGGTAAAGGACCGAAGTCATTTTTGTTGTTGTTTATTACCATAAATTTGTTTGTACACATACAAACAAATGTATGGGAAATATATGAAAAGTCATTCATGTCAAATCACATCCACACAACTTTTTAATCTAAGAGGGGACCGCTTTCGTAGTATTTATGTAAATAAAATACACTAAAGGTAATCAGTAAACTGTAATCAGCCACTGTCCAAGTACCTAGTTTATACACATAATATATGTGACGGTAATTCTGAATCTTCAGTAGAAATAAGTTGGAATAAAATAAAATCTGAAGATATTATAGTCGTATCTGGGAGTTAAATTCTAGAAATAGGTACAATCTGTGCCTTCAGTACCGGGGAACTTAACCCGTAGGTATTCCTAGTTCTTCTTTATTGTAAAGTCTTACAATTACTACCTGTGTCACATCCCATTAACCATGAACTACTTGGACAGTTGCTTGTTAAACTTTACTATTACCATTACTTAGTGTTTGTTGTTTACATATACTACGAAACCGTGCCACGTTGCCGTGTGATGACGGTAGTAAGAATACATTTGTCACCACCCCAACTATTCCGTGGTAAGTGGCTTTCATTCGCCATATTTCCTACATTTTAATAAATGTTTTAAATGCGTTTTGAGCAAACTAAGCGGAAAACAGTCGCTATTTGTACCATTTTGCCTTCATTTACGCCCCAAATTTGTAAGAAAATTATCTAAGACCGTCATTTACGACCCTATCAACTCTAATTGTTTAAAAAAAATCGTGAGTGTAAAGGACATACATAGCATTTTGACGTGTCCTTTACAACATCTAACTTCTAAGCCGTTTAGCTTATCACTACGATTGCTACACCAGGTCAAAGATACCAACAATCTACATTGTTTTCATATACACGTCACAAATATAGGTCAAAAAACAAAAAAGTTATTGTAAGTTTTCTAAAAAAAATTTAGTTTTTTGCTTCTCCTGAAAACCTGCATTTTGTCCTTTACGACAATTGAATCCAAAGGTATCGATAATTCTGCACATATTAAATTAATGTACGTCCGTTAAAAAAATTGAGGGGAAAAGTTTGCATGTTTTGTGCTGGCCTAAACTGCCTGCGAACTGATACGAATCAGTAGGCGTCTTTATTTTTTATTGCATATAATTCTTTAACGACTTTCAGATTTTGATTGTACTTCATACAAATGTAAGCACATTGCGAACATTAACCTTAGGCAATACTTTCGCCCTTGAGTAGGCAGCTATCAACTAGAACTGGAAATGTGACGTCAGAATGGCGGACGTCATCTATATATATAAAAGAAGAAACTCCCTTATAAAGATGCACGCACAGCCTAAACCCCTGGTCCTATAGACTCCAAATTTGGCACGTAGGTTCCTTTTATGGTGTAGACGAGCACTAAGAAAGGATTTTACAAAATTCACCTAAGGGGTTGAAATGGGGGTCCAAAGTTTGTATGGCGAAATAAGATTAGTTGAACTATTTGATCCGAAACTTCGCAAAAGTATTCTTTAAAGTAATTGAGTAAAGGTATGTTAAAGGTTTTTTGAAAATTCAACCCCCGGAAAAAGGTAAAAAGGGTGACGAAGTGAAAAAATCAAGTTGGGTATCGTTTCTATGGTTTATCGGGACGTAGATCACGAATACAATAACGATTTTTAATTTTAACGCGGCGGACGTGTAATACTATGTAGACGTGTGCGCCGATCTAAAAATGATCGGCGGCGGCGTTTGCTGAAAAGTCGGCGGCGGCGGCGTGATTTCGGCGTGAAATCGGCGTCAAGGTCACATGAATAAAAAAGCGGAATTCAATAGTATCATTTGTCATAATTTAGATAAATACAATATAAATGTTCATCAAACACCACCACTGACCACCTTATCCAACATCTGATCAGTACATATCAGTTTTCTCTTCCCACCATGTCCTAACATAATATTTTCAACAGTGCCTAACTGGGTTTGGACTAGCCCTATTCAAATTAGGTCTCCCAAATCCCCTGTCATAGCATGCCATAAGGATAAATAGGGCGCAGCCTACGTCCATTGGATTCCACTTCCACCTATCTTTACCAGGTGATCGGTCCATCATATTGGGAGGCATCCTATGCTGCGTCGACCAGTATATGCTTGCCACTAAATAATCACTTGCCCCACCGGTGGTTTTGCGAGTAATGTATCTCCAGCCCATTGCCATTTCAGTTCATGGATTATTTGAGTTACGTTGGTGCTTCCAGTTCTGCGGCTCTCAACTAGGGTTTGAAACATCCGTCGATTTTCAGGATTCGGATAATGCGGATATCGAAAATCAGCGGATTCGGATACTTCGGATAATACGGATCCATTGCAAATACATGAATGCTTTTTTTATATTGGCACAACAAAGTGGCTCCACTCCACCTGATCGTAGAGCCCAAATCGCAGCGGCAACGAACAGCAGTTGCCACCGCCTTGCTGGCCCGCTAGATGATAGATTCTTCTCAGACTTGTTTTATTTTCATTAAGTTATAGTGTTTGGCCTTATTTAGATTTAACGCTGAAATAATAGTTGTTCAGTTTACATTTTAACTACATTAGAATATGCAACAAAAATGATAACCATGTTTTACAACTACAAAATTCTCCATATAAACGTATATCTTTTAAACTTTTACTTTCTTAATCACAATAAGATCTATTATCTGCCCTAGTATCTAAATAAGCCGAAACTGATGGCGAGGCGTTAAGCCCGCGAAGGCCGAAGGCCCGAAGTGTCACGATTTCAATGCTCCCCTAAGTATACAATTACGCTTCCCAACCGTCTTAACGCCAGCGAAGGCCCACCCACCCATCTCACGCAGAGGCGCGCAAACACGTCTCTGTATCTAAATAGATCGCGAAGGCCCAGTTTGGCGTAAGGGTGAAGGCCTGGAGCTTCCCACAGAGGCACGCCAGGTGACGAGGCTGAAGGCCGAGCTGCCAGAGCTTAGCGCTCCCATGCTACACAATGGTTTAGTGTGACACTCTGTGGCCTTCCGATTAGTTTCGATCCCTTGCGAAGGTCGAAAGCGCCGAACTTTACTTAGGGCTGCACAGAGGCGCGCCAGCTCGCCTCACTCGTACTCATTGGGTAGTTATCCATGATTTCAGCCAATATAACTTTATAGTCGGCAAACCGAAGTTGATGACAAGCCCATCCCATTCCAGTCCAAAATCTTGAAAACATCTTCCAAAGCAACAACAACAGTAAACAGTTTTGGGGTCAATACATCTCCCTGTCTTAATCGCCGCTGCAATGATCTGGATTTCGAATACCGGTCTTTAAGACGAACTAGGGAGCTACCACGATCTCCTAATGCGATTCAGTTTAGGACCTAAACTGAATCGCGATGTGTCAGTTGCATAGAATAACTGTCTAAAATTGGCTAAACGAACGGAAACTGAATTGCATTTAAGAGGTCATAGTTTGAGCCTATTTGGCTTACTTGTTCTACTATTTGTTGGTTGGTTGTTCTTTGGACACATAGCCCGCAAACCTGGAGAAGACCTCCAAAAACTTATTGCCACAAGAAAGATTGGAAAGAAAAGGTCGAGAAGAAGGAGCCCCATGCGCTGGAGAGATCAGATCCGCACCTCACTCAACTTTCGAGTTGCTGAAGTGATCCACGCTGCGGAAAATTGGGTGGAAAAGTGGTTGGTGCAAGATCGTGAAAGAGAAATTGATGAGTTGATAAGTCACAACCCCCAGAAATGGGTTATCAACGCAATGAAGAGTAGTCTACTTGCTACCGCTGAAAATACTGTAGTACAGCCCAGGTCTAGATCAATTCAAATGCTTCATAGATCACGAACACGAACGCTAACCTGAGGGGCAAGTTATACCTCTCGGTATATCCTGACGTTGCTTGTGTATGTGATTTACGGTGCTAAAGCTTTTCTAGAAATCGAAACCGGCTTGTTCAGGAGGCTGGAAGTTGTCGAGCCTAAGAACTTACGGGTAAGTAATGAGTGATAATACTCGAAAGCAACTTATAGGTTCACAGTAAATTCCCTACATAGGAGCATTATATAAATACACAAAGCAAATACGAAGCTTAGTGTGTAGTATTTAGCCCATAAGAAATAACTCTGTTATTCAGTCAAGGCCACGCCGATTTCACGCCGACCATTAGTCGGCGGCGGCGGCGTGGCAAAAAAGGTCGGCGGCGGCGTGACGCCGGCGCGGCGCACACGTCTAATACTATGTACATGGTTATGGTGTGATGGGGTAAAATTCGAAAAAAAAACGATACAGTTTTATTATTTATGTTCATTTCTGGTTCTAAAAGTTCCAAATTTAGCGCGTAGGTTTCTTTGAGGGTGTAGGGGTGCTCTAAAAAAGGTTATGTCGAAATCCACTCCCTAGAGGGTGCAATGGGGGTACAAAGTTTGTATGGTGAAACAAGATTAGTTGGACTATTTGTCCGAAACTTCGTAGGAGTATTCTTTAAAGTAATAGTGTAAACATTTAAGTTGCAGGATTTTTGAAAATTTAACCCCTGAAAAAGGTAAACAGGGTGATGAAGTGAAAAAGTCAAGTTGGGTATCGTTTCTATGGTTTATCGGGACGTACATCACGAAAATAATAACGATTTTAAAATTTAACGCGGTGGACGTGTAATACTATGTACACGGTTATGATGTGATGGGGTAAAATTAAAAAAAAAATACAGTTTTATTATTTATGTTCATTTCTGGTTCTAAAGATTCCAAATTTAGCGCGTAGGTTTTTTGAGGGTGTAGGGGTGCTTTAAAAAAGGTTATGTCGAAATCCACTCCCTAGAGGGTGCAATGGGGGTACAAAGTTTGTATGGCGAAACAAGATTAGTTGGACTATTTTGTCCGAAACTTCGTAGGAGTATTCTTCAAACTAATAGAGTAAAGATATATTGCAGGTTTTTTGAAAATTTAACCCCTGAAAAAGGCAAAAAGGGTGAGGAAGTGAAAAAGTCAAGTTGGGTATCGTTTCTATGGTTTATCGGGACGTAGATCACAAAAACGATTTTAAAATTTAACGCGGCAGACGTGAAATACTATGCACACGGTTATGGTGTGATGGGGTAACATTCGAAAAATATCAATATAATTTTATTATTTATGTTCATTTCTGGTTCTAGAGATTCCAAATATAGCGCGTAGGTTTCTTTGAGGGTGTAGGGGCGCTCTAAAAAAGGTTAAGTCAAAATCCACTCATTAGAGGGTGCAATGAGTCTAAAGTTTGTAGGGGAAACTTGACTATTTAAACTGTTTTATCCGAAACTTCACAGGAGTATTCCCAAACATAAATGACTAAAGAAATGTTTTAGGATTTTTTGAGAATTCAACTCTTGAAAGTGGTAAAAAGGTTGACAGTAAAAAAACAACATGGTTATCGTTTCTATAGTCTATCGTGTTGCTGTACCGAGGTGTACGTGAAACACCATCTCCTCTTTTATGGTCTCATGGGCTTGCGGGTTATGACAGGGGTATCGTTTTGGTGTTTATTTCTGATTCAAAAAATTCTAAATATACCATGTTGACCAACATCAATAACCTTTTAAGTTTTCCTGAGTTTTCACGCGATAGTAATCAAAACTACATATTATATCTGTGTATCCAAGAGGTTTTTTATAAAGCCAAAACAGCAGTCATCATAAATTTCGTCATTTTTGATCCAATTGTGTAAGTCGATGTATCGGGATCCCAGAGGTTCTTATTAACAAACTGCAAAAAAAGGCTGCCTATTAAATTTCCGATTCGATATTGTTAGTCATAAAAATCGGTGGTAATCTGAAGTTCTGACTGATCTGTTCATCATAATGAAGCAGAAGTCAAATTTTCAAGAAACTGTATCGATCTTGATTTACTTCAAATGTTAATCAGCTCGGCTAATTATGGTCATCTTTGTAAGGCCTGGGAAACGACAAATGATAGATTATCATCAAAACACCACAATCACCTATGTGAGTGTATGTAAACTTTTAATGTAAGTACAAAAAGTGAGAAGCTATTACATCTAAAATTTCTAGAACTTTGATTTGATATTGATAAAAATCGATACCGAGAAGATGAAAAGTTCTTCATACGGAATTTGAAGTCAAAATTGCAAGAAATGTTCGCCAACTTGAATTTAGATCTTAAGTTTAAAACGACCGTGATAACAATTGATAAAACGTGGGTAAAAGCACCGTCCTCCGCACTTAAATCGGTTAAGGCAAACGCGAGATAATCGCGGGAAAACATTAACGCGCAGTGAATAGATATTAGTACGCGGGCGAAGCCGCGGGTAACTGCTAGTTCATTTATAAAGGCCGTGGGTTTTCAGAGAAACCACCCTCAAACATTCCCGAACAAGACATGTATGCGAACGTCGTCGGCGGCGAACACGCGTAGGTCCCCGGTCGCTGGCCAGAAAACCCACGGCCTAAAATGTCTCTGGAGTTTAAAGACCACATTGCTTGAATTTTTGTGCACATTTGCCACATTGCGAGCACTAACTCTTGGCGTATATCGCAGCTCTATTTGTTGATGTACACCCGCCATCCTGATAATCACAAAAATATGATTTTCTTAGCAACTAGCAGCCAAAAGTCTTGTTAAACGGTTTTTAATAACATCACCGCGTATAAACTTTACTGTAGTCGATGCTTCAAATCTTGTGATCGATTTTTCGACCACTTGTACTGCACCGAAATCAATAAGATTTGGAACTCTTCTCATGCTGCAGTACTGCCTACAATAACCGCAAGATTTATCTTTTATCGATATCTTGATTTTAAAGAAGTTCTTTAGATATTAAGTAGAAACATTGCGAATTTAATACTAACGTCCAACTCCTAAATCTGATACTCCAGTGTTACTGCCTGCCACAACCGCTAGGTTTAGCGATATGTAGATTTTGAAGTACTGCTTTAGATATTTGGTAGAAACATACGGCTTTAATTATCATCATCATCATCATATCAGCCGAAAGACGTTCACTGGTGAATATTGGCCTCCCCCAAAGATTGCCACAAGGACCGGCCCTGTGCCACCCGCATCCAGCGACCCTCACCAGGTCATGAGTCCACCTTGTGGGGGGCCTACCCACGTTGCACTTTCCGGTACGTGACCGCCACTCGAGAACCTTACCGCCCCAACGGTCATCGGTTCCATGCGCGACGAGCCCCACCCAATTCAGTTTAGCGATTCGAAGAGCTATATCGGTTACTTTGGTTCTGCTGCGGATGGTCTCATTTCTAATCCAATCTCGCAGAGAGACTATTAGCATAGGCCTCTCCATTGCCCTCTGGGTGACTTTGAGCCTTCTTATGAGGCCCATTGTAAGCGACCACGGTTTAGTACCGTGATAGACTGACAGTGTGAGTGGATTGCGTAGGGCGAGCCGTCGGGCCTGCGGCCCTCCAGCTGATAGAGTGACAGTGCAGGTGGTTTGCGTAGGACGTGCGGTGATGCGGTCCTCCAGTTGATAGACAGAGAGTGTGAGTCTCTCGGATTCACGTAGTGCGTGCCATAGTGCCGTCAGGCCTATGGCCCTCCGGTTGATAGATTGCACGGATTGACCCTTATGGCCCTCGTTTCGCGTCGGACTTTCCGTCAGACCTGCCCTCCGGTTGGTTGACTGAGAGAATGAGTTTATATTTTATAGTCTCGAAATTCGACTTGTATAATGTGTACAATACAGGGTGTTCGTTTCGATTTGCGATAAATTAGACAAGATACTTGGGCCATTAATAGAAGTTGTCTGGTATATCGGCTTTTGGAAAATTCGATAAAAAATATTTTTTTTTGTTTTCATACATAATAAATGAAATGGTAAGTGTGAGAGAACCTTAAGAATAAAATAAAAGTTAATCTCAGGTGACTGACGGCACATGTCAAAATAAGTAACATTAGAGTGTAATAAAGGTTGCAATACACATGTTCAGTGATTAATCTTATTTTTTTTAATAACTCAATAACGGTAAGAGTTAAAACACTAGTTTCTTAGAGAAATTAATTATATTTGACCTAAATAAGCTTCCCTTAAAGTTATAGCGTATGAAGAAAAACACGCTGTATAAAAATTTATACTTAATTTTCTCAATAAACCAAAATTGATTGATTGATTGATATATATATATATATATATATTTTATACCACGTCGGTGGCAAACAAGCATACGGCCCGCCTGATGGAAAGCAGTCACCGTAGCCTATGGGCGCCTGCAACCCCAGGGGTGTCACATGCGCGTTGATTGATATTGATTGAAGCGACGTGCGACTTAGGGCCGGAGTCGGCGTTCTAGCATCCGTTCTTCCACTGGGCGGTCAACTTTTTTTTGTTTGTAGTTATTTTTAACCGACTTCAAAAAAAGGAGGAGGTTCTCAATTCGAATACTTCCCGATTCGCCGGATTCCTGTTTCGCCGGATTCCTGTTTCGCCGGATTCTTGATTCGCCGGGTTTTTTTGATTAAGAAATACTACAGAAATATCGCAGTTATACCTAATAAAAGGTAGATGTAGAGAAGCAGATCATTTCATGCAATAAGAAAATATAAGCACGTTTCTTTTACCTGGATGATTTAATGTATATTCATATTAGACGTGTGCGCCGATCTAAAAATGATCGGCGGCGGCGTTTGCTGAAAAGTCGGCGGCGGCGGCGTGATTTCGGCGTGAAATCGGCGTCAAGGTCACATGAATAAAAAAGCGGAATTCAATAGTATCATTTGTCATAATTTAGATAAATACAATATAAATGTTCATCAAACACCACCACTGACCACCTTATCCAACATCTGATCAGTACATATCAGTTTTCTCTTCCCACCATGTCCTAACATAATATTTTCAACAGTGCCTAACTGGGTTTGGACTAGCCCTATTCAAATTAGGTCTCCCAAATCCCCTGTCATAGCATGCCATAAGGATAAATAGGGCGCAGCCTACGTCCATTGGATTCCACTTCCACCTATCTTTACCAGGTGATCGGTCCATCATATTGGGAGGCATCCTATGCTGCGTCGACCAGTATATGCTTGCCACTAAATAATCACTTGCCCCACCGGTGGTTTTGCGAGTAATGTATCTCCAGCCCATTGCCATTTCAGTTCATGGATTATTTGAGTTACGTTGGTGCTTCCAGTTCTGCGGCTCTCAACTAGGGTTTGAAACATCCGTCGATTTTCAGGATTCGGATAATGCGGATATCGAAAATCAGCGGATTCGGATACTTCGGATAATACGGATCCATTGCAAATACATGAATGCTTTTTTTATATTGGCACAACAAAGTGGCTCCACTCCACCTGATCGTAGAGCCCAAATCGCAGCGGCAACGAACAGCAGTTGCCACCGCCTTGCTGGCCCGCTAGATGATAGATTCTTCTCAGACTTGTTTTATTTTCATTAAGTTATAGTGTTTGGCCTTATTTAGATTTAACGCTGAAATAATAGTTGTTCAGTTTACATTTTAACTACATTAGAATATGCAACAAAAATGATAACCATGTTTTACAACTACAAAATTCTCCATATAAACGTATATCTTTTAAACTTTTACTTTCTTAATCACAATAAGATCTATTATCTGCCCTAGTATCTAAATAAGCCGAAACTGATGGCGAGGCGTTAAGCCCGCGAAGGCCGAAGGCCCGAAGTGTCACGATTTCAATGCTCCCCTAAGTATACAATTACGCTTCCCAACCGTCTTAACGCCAGCGAAGGCCCACCCACCCATCTCACGCAGAGGCGCGCAAACACGTCTCTGTATCTAAATAGATCGCGAAGGCCCAGTTTGGCGTAAGGGTGAAGGCCTGGAGCTTCCCACAGAGGCACGCCAGGTGACGAGGCTGAAGGCCGAGCTGCCAGAGCTTAGCGCTCCCATGCTACACAATGGTTTAGTGTGACACTCTGTGGCCTTCCGATTAGTTTCGATCCCTTGCGAAGGTCGAAAGCGCCGAACTTTACTTAGGGCTGCACAGAGGCGCGCCAGCTCGCCTCACTCGTACTCATTGGGTAGTTATCCATGATTTCAGCCAATATAACTTTATAGTCGGCAAACCGAAGTTGATGACAAGCCCATCCCATTCCAGTCCAAAATCTTGAAAACATCTTCCAAAGCAACAACAACAGTAAACAGTTTTGGGGTCAATACATCTCCCTGTCTTAATCGCCGCTGCAATGATCTGGATTTCGAATACCGGTCTTTAAGACGAACTAGGGAGCTACCACGATCTCCTAATGCGATTCAGTTTAGGACCTAAACTGAATCGCGATGTGTCAGTTGCATAGAATAACTGTCTAAAATTGGCTAAACGAACGGAAACTGAATTGCATTTAAGAGGTCATAGTTTGAGCCTATTTGGCTTACTTGTTCTACTATTTGTTGGTTGGTTGTTCTTTGGACACATAGCCCGCAAACCTGGAGAAGACCTCCAAAAACTTATTGCCACAAGAAAGATTGGAAAGAAAAGGTCGAGAAGAAGGAGCCCCATGCGCTGGAGAGATCAGATCCGCACCTCACTCAACTTTCGAGTTGCTGAAGTGATCCACGCTGCGGAAAATTGGGTGGAAAAGTGGTTGGTGCAAGATCGTGAAAGAGAAATTGATGAGTTGATAAGTCACAACCCCCAGAAATGGGTTATCAACGCAATGAAGAGTAGTCTACTTGCTACCGCTGAAAATACTGTAGTACAGCCCAGGTCTAGATCAATTCAAATGCTTCATAGATCACGAACACGAACGCTAACCTGAGGGGCAAGTTATACCTCTCGGTATATCCTGACGTTGCTTGTGTATGTGATTTACGGTGCTAAAGCTTTTCTAGAAATCGAAACCGGCTTGTTCAGGAGGCTGGAAGTTGTCGAGCCTAAGAACTTACGGGTAAGTAATGAGTGATAATACTCGAAAGCAACTTATAGGTTCACAGTAAATTCCCTACATAGGAGCATTATATAAATACACAAAGCAAATACGAAGCTTAGTGTGTAGTATTTAGCCCATAAGAAATAACTCTGTTATTCAGTCAAGGCCACGCCGATTTCACGCCGACCATTAGTCGGCGGCGGCGGCGTGGCAAAAAAGGTCGGCGGCGGCGTGACGCCGGCGCGGCGCACACGTCTAATTCATATTTCCGACGAAACAAGAATCCGACGAAACAAGAATCCGGCAAAACAGGAATCCGACGAATCGGGAAGTATTCCTCAATTCGACTGAATTTTTTTTTTTTTGTTGTATGTATGTTACCTGATATCTCCGAGAATAGTGAACCGATTCTAAAATTTCTTTTTGTGATCGAACGTGTATTCCCCCGAGATGGTCCCATTGGCACCAAGTTGGGGTCTGATGATGGGATCCTGGAGAAATCGAGGGATCTCTTCAAATGTTATAGGTACATGTATGGCGCTTTTGGTAATTTTCATTCATTTACAATAATTTGCATTCAGAAAGTAGGATTTGAGGAAACCAATGATGGAAACAAATCGGGAATTTGGAGAAACCGGTTGAAGTCGGTTTTTTAAATTTTTAATTTGGTGATTATATAATTTCCTAAGTATTGTTTTCTGTTATATTGTGTCGTGGCTGTTGTCTGACAACATCAACTGCAGTATAACTCTGGCTCGTTGTTCGGAGGATGATGATGAGGCTCGGGGGCGAGCTGGAATTTTCCTTCGTAAGTTAACTTCCGTCGAAAAATTCTCCTGGAAAAGGGGGTGTAATGTATAAACGACTTTACACCCGGGTGCGAATTACGTAATAATTATGTGCGCTTAAATTCGTGCCTCAAACAACTCGGATGTCGGAATTTAGTGTTGCCAGGATGGTGACTTCTGGTTTCTTGTATTTGAGTTAGTGACGGAAGATATGTTATTGCGAAATTATTATTTTTTTTTCGCATCTCAAACCATACGGGAGTGTTATAATTGTTTTGTTTTCCTTTTCCTCGTATTGGTCTCTTCCTGCGGTGAATTGGATTTCGTTACTGGCAACCCCGCGGCGTGATCGGAAATGCAAGTCAAGATGGCTGGCAGATCTTTCTTGTAGCAAACAGCGCAGACGTCGCGTTCCCTTATTTTGGGTTTTATACGGGGCAATACCGTTTCTCCTGGTAAGTGGCGATTGAAATCCGCTTGTGCGCGCTGTGAAATGTTGAAAGTGCTATAGGATTACATCAGAATTCGTTTTTTTTTCCAGTTCGGTCTCAGGGCCGCGTGCCGACGTTGAGACGATTTCCCGTGCGTTAGCGATTTGGGCCGCAGATATAGTGACGCTACTGTAACGCCTCGAGTCGACATTTGTCGTTGTCGCCTTCCAATATTCCGCTGGACAATTTTCCTCATATTGGTAAGTTTCCTGATATTATTGACGGCCATGCCTCGTGGCATGACCCGTCGTATCCTGCCGGTTTGGTGGATTGTTAAAAGTATCGGGGGATTATAGTTTGATCCTTTTTTCCAGTTTTGGGCATCCGTATGACGTGACCCGACCGCCGAGTCTCATGCCGAGTGACTGTCCCTCCGGAGTTGACATTTGCTAACACCAACCCCGCTAAACAATTTTCCTCCGACAGGTAAGACTCATTAACCTCTTTTAAGCCCTCGGCGGCGCCACGCCGTGCCTGGTGTTATGTGCTACGTACTTTGGTGTAACCAAATTGAGGTTATGACATGTGGCACGGCCGCGTGGACCGCGAGGTTCATTTAGCCACTCCAGGGCAGGTACGCCACACTACTCAGACTTCATTTCCTTGGTGGCCTCAATAGTCCATCCCGACGGACGAGTATATCGGGGCCATTTAATCAACTTCTATTCTCCGGGTATTTCAGGAGGAGTCTAGTACGGGCCCGGTTGTAGGCGGTCATCTGAGCGAGTGGCTGAGCAACGGGGACGTCGAGGGCACTGGAGTCGCCGTCGTGAGCCGCGAACCAGCTAAGCCCATATCAATATTCAATTAAAAAAAAGCAACCTTAAACATTTTCGAGCCGGTTCAAAACTAACTTAAATTAGATAGCTCCGAGTAAATTCTTATTAGCGTAATCGACCAAACATCACCAAATAAGATACCACAACTGCTTACTAGAGTCTAAGTGAAAGAAATAAACATTTATTTTGAATGTGTTGTTTTCCTGGGAAAGTCCATATAGATTTACCCTATTACAATACTTATTGTCAGATCTCTGTTATTTAAGGTACTTATTGTATGAATAACACGTCCATTTGAGATACTTCGGGTATTCAAGCTTACATTAACCACGCCCAGCCTTTGGTTTTCATTTGTCGATCGAGATATATTTAATTTTAGTGTCGGTTTTCTGAAAATATTTATTCAGCAGGGATTCGCCTCCACATAAAATAATGGACACATAAAATAATGTCCATTACGTTTACATATGTGTCGTGATTCGTGATAAAAGCGCGAGAGCATAAACGCTAATTATTAGCATGCATAATTTGTGTTACATATTACTGATATTACAAACAACATCTTTGATCTAGAATAAGTAGGTATAGTATCGGAAATTAACTTAACAATTGCACTAAAAACTTGAAAATAAAATAAGTAAAAAAAGTTTTCAATTCAACGGTGTTTATTGCACCAAAAACTAGAAAATAAAAATTAATTGCAACTAACCGTAGATGCTACTTTCTGTAGATTAGTCACGTGAAACTATTATCACTGTAGTCTTCACAAGTCGGATGCTGTAAGCTACGTTTAGCCTCTATGTCAGTGGATTAAGCGTTAATCGGAAACTTTTTCCAAACTAAAATAAAAACATGGGGCGTTATTATAAAGAAACATACAAGTTCAAAATATGTAATTGTAGCTTTAATTTTGCAATTAATCATCCATCTGTTCCAACACTTCTACAGAGGTAAATAACTTTTATCAAGGCCAGAACAAACGTTTTTATTTCAGTTTGGTAAAAGTTTAACTTAAAACTTTTTTTACTTATTTTATTTTAATCAGTACAATCGAAAAGAAATGGATAGCTGCGAGTTGCCGGCACACACAAGATGTGCTAAGGCTGCTGATTCACCTCATTGAAGTAGGTGGAGTTACGAGAATATTGGAATGTTTCGTATGCTTATATCATGATAAATATTATATACTAAACGGGATGAGAGGTTGATATTAACATCCCATTCCTTAGTATAGCTCCGTCCCTACTAGCGTTAAAAAATTCCGGATTAAGTTCCGTTTCTTTCCAAACAAATTGGGTTTTCCGGATTTTTCCGAAAAAATAAATTAAATTTTCCACTTTAATTTTCAATGTCAATTAGAACTAATTTTCACTTACACCAAGAGAACGCGATGTCATCGAGGAAAAGTCAATTGAAATAGATGGAAAGGAGTGACAGTGGCATGATGATCATGATAATTGAATCCGTATGTTTCTACCAAATATCTAAAGCAGTACTTCAAAATCTACAATATCTACATATCGCTGAACCTAGCGGTTGTGAGAGGCAGTGACTTACTTGACTTAATGTCCTATGTCCCCTAGATGGGGCAGAGGGCGTCCACAGTGCGTCGCCATCCCGAACGGTCTTGAGCTTCGCGCTTTACTTCGCTCCAGGTCATCCCTACCGCCGTCGCTTCTGCAGTGATCGTCCGCCGCCAGGTCTGCTTGGGGCGGCCACGTTTTGCTTTCCTTGGGGATTCCAGTCTAGGGCTTGCCTCGGTATATGGTCGGGGTCCCTTCGGAGCGTATGGCCAATCCAGTTCCATTTGCGGCGTTTGATCTGCTGGTCGATCGGAGTCTCACCACAGCGTTCCCATAGATCTGTGTTGGAGATTTTCTCGGGCCAGAACACGCCGAGAATTCGGCGAAGACAGCAGCGGTTGATAAAGACCTGTAGCCGGTGCGAGATGTCTTTAGTGACCTTCCACGTCTCACATCCGTACAGCAACACGGATTTCACGTTGGACCGGAATATCTTGAGCTTAACTCTCCAAGTCAGTTTCCGCGATTGCCATACAGGACGGAGCTATGCGAAGGTTGCTCTCCCTTTGGCGATCCTTGAAGCGATGTCCTCTTCGGTCCCTCCAGCTTCCGACACTACACTACCGAGGTACGTAAATTTGTGGACTGTCTCCACGCCCTCTGTGCCAATGAGCAACGGTACCGAGCTGGTTGCTCCGCACCTCATGTCTTGGGTCTTCCTGGTGTTGATTTTAAGTCCCGTCTCCAAGGCCTCTCGCCGTAGGTCGTCCATTTTGGCTTGCATGTCGGCACGTTCGGGCTCAATAGGCATAGGTCATCAGCATAGTCTAAGTCTTCCAGCACGTTGGACAGCCCCCACTCCATGCCGCGGCGCTTACTGTTGGTCTTGACCATGATGCCATCGAGAACGACAAGGAAGAGGAGAGGGGAAAGAAGACACCCCTGGCGTACACCCGCATGAACAGGTATGTCCTCCGAGATGAGACCGTCGTGAGTTACTCTACAGGAGTAGTTCCTGTAGATGGCCTTAATCATGTTTGTAATCTTCTCGGGGACTCCAATTTCACGTAGCCGATCCCAGATACAGTTTGTGGCAGGCAGTAACACTGGAGTATCAGATTTGAGGAGTTGGACGTTAGTATTAAATTTGCATGTTTCTACCTATAATCTGAATCTTGCGTGTGTGCGTGAAATTGTAAACATCCATTTTGAATGTCGGGAACAAATAAAATAAGAAATTTATAGTAAAACGTAAAAGATTTTTACCTTACTAGTGTTAAAAGTTGCACCAAGACACGGCATTTTGGATTTGAACTGAAGTTTTACACTGGTGAGCCACATTATACTAATTTCTGCCAAGCTAAGATTAGTAACGAAACTTTCTATCACTCACACATACACAATTTTCAAAATGACAGTGAGAAACAAATAAAAATAAGATAAAAAAAGCGGTATTCTAGCCAGCTGTTTTCGTTCATGACGTACGAGTTGGATGACAAGTGACAACTGAGCGACTGACGTTTTGGCGTTTCGTTACCGCACAAAAACTAGTCTCGTTCAAAAACTAGTAATTGATTTTCAATTCACAAACAGAAGAAGACTTATCAAGGAAGTTAAAGCAAACAACAGACATAGTAATACAGTATATATTTTTTTTTTAACTCAGAGGGCTTAACAAGAATAGAAACACAAGCTTATAACTAAGGAAAATAAGTTATACTAAAAATCTAAAATAGCCAGCTTATTATTATTATTATTACTATTATTACATAAATACCTACTAAAACTAAACAATGCCACCGAAAAAAAACCCTGTCGTGTGTGCACAATGTAAAAACACAATTAAGACAAGAAAGTTCTTAAAATGCATGTCATGTGAAAACACGTATGATGTAACATGTACCACTAACGTTAATGAAACTCAATTCCGAAGCATGACAAAAGAAAGTAAACAAAACTGGTTGTGTACTCAATGTAACAAAACAACAGATGATATGGAGAGACTGAAAAAATGTATCACTACTATAAATCCGTCATCGTCTCCTGTTCCTGAGAGTAGCAATAATAAAATTAAAGAAAAAAAAGGCAATATCACCGTTTCGACTGAGAACTCTTTTGAATCTCTGCCAGATGAGGATGACCTAAATTCGTCGTGTTCATCATCATTATCTCCAGCATCGAGTTCTGGTAAAGAGAGCAACAAAATAAATAGAAGTCTCTCTGCTATCGGCGAAGGGCTTAGGCATAAATTAGAAAGACTACAAACAAAAGTCGAAGACCTTCAAGAAAATCTAGTGACAGCAGAAAACGAAATTGAAAATCTACTCACGGAAAATAAATCACTCAAAATTGTTATCGAAGAGTTAAAGAACAAAGTCTCGGGCTTGGAGTTAATCTGCAAGTCCAGCGACTCCAGCACAAAGAAACCAAAAGGTACCAAATCCACACTGGTCTTTACACCGAATGCAAAGCAAAATGAGAGCGTTAATGAGTTGACGGCAAGTGGTAAACCAAAAACCGTGACTGGAATTGTTATGGATTTCGAGCAGGATCATAAATCACCACTTGAACAACAACATAAAGATACGTCGTTGCTGCGAGAGAGGGACCAATATCATACAGCAACACAGAAGACTGCAGTCGAAGAAATAGTATCTACTGTTCCCGCAAACGTTAACTTGGACTATACAAATAAAACCAGAAAAATATGCATGATTAGCTCAAATAAGTTTAATAAAACCTTAGTAATAGCAAATAGTAATTTCGGTGAAAACTATAATCTTTGCCACTATCTATATCCGGGCGTAGGGACCCGTAAACTGTTTTGTGATTTGGACAAAAAATTGCTCAACTACACAAAAGAAGACTATTGTTTAATCTTTATAGGGGAAGAGGACTTCAAAAAGTCCCAATGCTATGATAACTTAGTCTTATATATAAGGTATGTCACAACAGCACTAACACACACTAATATTATTGTATGTTACCCAACTTACAATATTGGTTTGTTTAGTAACATGTTTAACTCGAGAGTGGAATTGTTTAATCAACTGTTATACATAGATAATTCCAAATACAACTATGTTTATCTATTAGATAGTAATCGTAACCTAGCGTATGATCAAGAAATGTTTTACCTGAAGTCGGGACGCATAAACAAATATGGTATTCATGTAATTTTTAAAGATGTGAGGACCTTAATTGATTTAATTCAGGAAGACAATAAAAGTTACGATGAGACCATGATACACGACCAATTTTCATGCCACAGTAGTCCGAAAGACTCAGAATTTTTTCGTTAATAATGATATTGAAGTAATTACACATACCTATACAAATAGTTCTAACAATTTTTTGTGTGTGTTACATCAAAATATAGGAGGACTTTTATGTAAACTAGACAAACTTCAAATTGCAATGAACAATTTCCACACAAAAAACCAGGAAATTGATGTCATTTGCATTAGTGAAACTTTTTTGACTAAGGTCACAGAAAATAATGTTAAATTAGAAAATTTTACTCCAGGAGCCTTTTACAGTAGACGCAATCGTAGGGGTGGAACGGCTATACTAGTTAATAAAAATCTGCAGTCTAAAAAAATAGTGCTAGAGTCGAACTTAGGAACAGATTTTTACTTTGAATGTTGTGGTATAGAGTTGATTGGCTTGGACGTTATTATCCTAGTAATATATAGAATACCAGTACAAAAAAAATCCCATATTGGAATATTTATTCACAAGCTGGATAAATTACTATTCCACCTGTCCTGCAAATACAAGAAAAAGAAAATAGTAATCTGTGGGGACTGGAATATAGATGTGCTAAAAGATAGCCCTTATGTGAAAGATTTAAAAACTACACTTCACAAATATAACTTCACATTACACATAGATTCTCCGACTAGGTTAAAGTCATGTATCGACCAAATAGCCAGTAACGTTGAGAATGTTAGTGCAAAAACACATCAAATATGCTTATCAGATCATGATAGGGCTCAAACAATCACTTTTAACGTAAAGCAAAAGAAGATATGTCATACTTGGTTTGAATACAAGAGAGACTATCACAATGAAAATGTTAACAAATTCCTACAGTGCATATCAGCACTATCGTTTTACGATGTCATGTCCTCCAATGACCTGACGGAAGCTTTTAAGTCATTTTATGAGATGCTGTGTTTGTTATACAACCTATGTTTTCCCATAATAAAGGTCAAATTTAACAACCGCTTCAAAATATGCACATGGTTAACAAAAGGTATTAAAAAATCCTGTCACACTAAACGAAAATTGTACCTAAGATACACACTTACAAAAACAAATAAATCTAACAATAAAACAAAACTAAAAAACTACAGCAGATTATTAAGAAAATGTATCGCGAAATCTCAAAAAATCAATAATGTTAATCATATATCACGTAGTAAAAATAAGTGTAAAGCTACATGGGACATTATTTCTTCCAGTTTATCCAATATTAACATGCATAATGAAATTGACTATTTGAATTTTAATAATATGATATTTAATAATCCGCAGGACATTTGTAATTTAATGAATAATTTTTTTATTGACATAACCCTACCAAATTCGGGTACAAATAGTGGAATCCAACATTCTAATAATAATGTATCGAATAATGTTAAGAACTTTCACTCCACTATTTTCTTAACACCTGCTGATGCTCAAGAAGCTTTTAAAATTATAATGTCTCTTAATAACAGTAAAACCTCCGGATATGATGACGTAACAACATACATTCTTAAGCTGAGTGCTCCTTGGATATGTCACCCTATAGCACACATTATAAATTTATCATTTGTTCAAGGGGTTTTTCCTGAACAGTTGAAACTGTCGGTGGTAAAACCCTTACACAAAAAAGGTGACCGCAAAGATCCTAACAATTATAGGCCCATAACTATTGTTCCTGTTATTTCTAAAATAATAGAGAAATCAATGTGTCGTAGGCTAACGGGATTTCTTGAAAGAAACGAGCTATTACAACCAGAACAATATGGTTTCAGAAAAGGTCTTTCAACTGAACTTGCTTGTTTCGATTTCGTAAAATTTGTAACGGAATGTCTAAACAATAAATTACCTATTTTGGCAATATTTCTCGACTTAAGCAAGGCATTTGATTGCGTTGATCATGGTCGACTACTAGCCAAACTTGAACGTTACGGAATCCGAGGAGTCACGCAAAATTGGATTAAAAGTTATTTGTCAGACAGAAAACAATGCACAGAAATTTTAAAATTAGAAAAGATAAAAAAGAGTTTTACTAAAGTTAAATACCGCTCAGATTTTCGTGAAGTTAAGTCTGGTGTCCCTCAGGGGAGCATCCTAGGGCCTCTTTTATTTTTGGTGTACATTAATGATCTCCCTCTAGCTATCCCTCACAAATGTATACTTTTCGCAGATGATACAACTCTACTAGTTAAGGCTGAAAATCCTGATACATATGAAAGTACAGTTAATAATGCTCTGGCTGACATAAAAAATTGGACATGTAAAAATAATCTAAATATTAATATGACAAAGACATTCTATATTCAATTCCATTCATATAATAGTTTTCCAATTCAATTAAATATCGATTATAACAATATACCAGTTTTAAAATGTGAAAGTATTAAATTTTTAGGGTTGAACATTGATCAGCATCTCAACTGGAAAGATCATATTGATGCAGTTTGCAGCAGATTAACTAGATTTATTTTCGCCTTAAGAAAATTGAGAAATACAGTTAGCATTGAAGCAGCAGTTACAGCTTACCACGGCGTTGTCTCGTCAGTGTTAAGTTACGGTTTACTTCTGTGGGGAAACTCAGTTGATGTTGAAAGAGCTTTCAAATTGCAAAAGAATTGTATACGTGCAATAATGAAAGCTAGATTTGACGATAGCTGCAAGCCGCTTTTCAAGAAGACAAATATATTGCCGCTGCCTTGCATGTATATAAAAAAAGCATGTGAACTAGTAAAAAACCGACCAGACTTATTTAAAATGAGGTCAGAATTCTATATGAGCCAGAGAACACAATACAAGAACCTTTTACATCAACCTCGATGCCACTTAACGATTTACAAAAATAATGCGTATAATATGTGCATAGTTCTATACAACGATTTGCCGGACAGCATAAAACAGTTAAACGGTACGAAATATAAACAGATGTTAAATAGTTTTCTGCTAGAGCACTGTTTTTATAGTACCAAAGAATATGTAGAGTATAATAATCGAAAAATACAATAAAATCAACCTTGTACCTCTTCTTGCCCGACAGGAGAATTTGCAAGCTCTTCACTCTGACGCCCTCGTCCTATAAAAAAAGGGAAAACCCAAATAAGTTCTCGTCTAACGGCATTTCTTTTTAATAATTATTGTTTGTTGGGTAATTGTATAACATTATATAGCCGAGTAAAAAATATAGGCTTAAAACAAACATAAAGAACATACCTTGTAGTTTCGATGAATCCATGTTGATAGTCTTGAGCAAAATGATTAGCTGTTTTAGCTCACTAAATCGTTAGTTAAACGCGGGTGCCATGTTTTTGAAGCTTGTGCGATTGCCGCCATGGCCGTTGATCAAATGAAAGATGTAGTGAAAATGGCGGAACGCGTGAACGAACGAACGAATGGAAGGGAATTATAAATTGATTTACTATTAATAAAAATGTAATAAATATGTAATAATAAATGTGTAATTTGAATTTTAATAATTTTAAAAATAATTTTGGGCTATTGTTTATATAAATTGGATAGTTTCTTGTCAAATTTCTGCATACCAGAAAGGAAACAAAATGTATAATTAATGAATTGAAATCCTTAATGATTAATGATAATAGTAATATCATATAATTACCAATTTAAAGTAAATGTATTAATTTTAATGATAAATATAGGTAGTTTGTATTTCTGTACATAATTTGCATGTCGGATGACGACAGGATACCTGCTTCCGAAACCGTGTTGTACCTACTATCTGTACTTGTATATCTGTGTGTCCTTAGCAAATAAAATATCTTTATCTTTATCTTTATCTTTATACTTCATATCTAAAGAACTTCTTTAAAATGAATATATCGATAAAAGATAAACCTTACGGTAATTGTAGGCAGTACTGCAGCATCAGGAGTG
>JALPQI010008618.1:0-41921 GCA_025490895.1 Thaumatotibia leucotreta
GTTTGACACATGAATGTAGGATTAATAGTTTGACAGTATTAACAACATTGACACTTGACATAAGGGGTGCAATGCTGTTTGGGACACGACTAACATTGAAATCAAAAGAAAAACACACCCGACTTATGTTATCTGAAAAAAAGCTTCAAGCTTTTTGTTAAAAAAAATCTTGAATCAGTCTGGCTGCAATCAGCAACATTTTAAAATAATAATAAGCCTTTATAGCATGTCTAGGTCAAGTAACAAATTATTGTTTACATTTAAGTACACGTTGATGCAGGTAGTTTATGCTGCAGAATGTTCGTGTTTCATTTATTCGTAGTGATTTTGATTGTAATTTTGGTAAAAATATTAAAGGAATGGAATGGCAACTCGGGTATAGCGAGACTGAAATATTTCCGGAGTCGTTCAAAATAAGGAAGAAAAATTGGCTCGCGTAACGTCAACTGTCAACTTCACTGATTGACGTTTGACATGTAAATTTTTTCTTTGAACGGGGCGTAGTGAAAATATTATTTAGTTTTCATACTTTTCATTTGAATATTAAATTGTTTATAGAAATAATGTCGTCACCACCACCCACAAAGCCTCCTAGAGGGGTAAAACAAGGAAGAGAAACAGTAAATAAATCAACATGAACTCACTTTTCCTGATAAAATTGAATGATGTGTAACTTTAATCATTACTTTGATTACAGAGTGGTCTCTTGATGTCGGTTATTCGTACTTTATCGGCGAGTGAAACAAATGAGCAGCGAGAGAAAGAGCGCGCGAAGTTGGAGAAAGAATACAAAAAGAGTGACGCGAGATTGGACGAGCTGGTGGCCGAACACGCACAAGAAATCATGGAAGTTATGCAGGTATTTACACCAACATCAACTTACTATTGATGTGCCTTATCACGTTGGGATAAGGTTCATGAACTGCTAGTTATCTCACTGACTCTCCCAAAAAATATTAAACCCTGTCAATGGTGCTTCAGAGTGAGGGAGAGTAATATTAAATTATTATGTGAGTGACAATGACAACAATGAGCCAATCAACTTTTAGACCAACACTATCTTGTCGAGTAATGCAGATGTCTGCCTGCAACCATGGGTGTACATGCCCGAAATGTCAGGATATAATTAAACATAAGTTTACGCAATTAAGACCACTTTGTCTTTAAAATATGATGGCGGTGTCAGTTGTATGACTTTGTTAGAGAACATGTTTATTTATTATACAGGCATGGCATTATGCCTCATGCAAGATCACACTGTCACAATTAGATTTCAACCGTTCATAAGTAATTAAATGTATTAAGTGAGCAAAGTAATGCAGGAGACAGGAAAAAATTCAGAACAAAATTTTATTGGTCCTAATATGCAATTATTTAGTTAGTCTCCAAAATACAAAGTCAAAAATAAATTAGGTTATGTCACTTTTTTATGTCACTCATTGCCATGGTTACATTCTCCTGGGTCACCCTTAAATTCACAGTTAGTATCAAAATTTTATTGTCAAAACTTTAAATTTTTTGATAGTTGCGGCCTTTCTAAGGTAGGTCACACCCTAAACATGATAGTAGAGCTTGCATGATATTTTCTTCTACCAAACTATCCCACCAGGGGACAACAGGTGATGTGACAGAATAAAAACAAAAAAAAAAGTGTTTATCCCATAATCAATTTTAATACTTAAGAAAATATATAAGTTACATGAGCCACTGAAAACCTTGAATGGGATGATTTAGTAGGCTATACTGACCAACTTTTACTATGGGACCAATCATGAAATCTAAAAAAAAAATGGATTTTTCATATATTTTGACCAATCAATCACAACATTTTGTATGAAAGAGCCAAATTTTTTTTTCGATTTTTTTGTGTTAGTAAAAGTTGTTCAGTATAACCAACCAAATCACCCCCTTCAAGGCTTTCAGTGGCTCTTTGTAACATGTTGTATAAAAGACTAATGTATTAGGAAATAACCTCTTCTTGATCTGTCAGGGCTGGATTTTTTATGTTGCCATTATAGCTTAGTGAATATTTAAGCTGGCTGATAAATATGGAACTAGCAATGGGGCTTGAATTACTATAAGGTGTGTCCCAATATGCTTCTTTCCATTAAATTAATTTCATAATTTTCAGAAATTCAGCAGCGTCCAAGCAGCTCTAACCAGCTGGGGGCAGCGGACGGACGCAGCGACCGCTCGTCTCACCGCTTGTCGCAGTCTGCTGAGAGTCCGTCGCGACGAGCTGCGGCGACTATGGCAGGACGCCCGGACGCATCATCATGCGCTACACATGCTCACTATCATGTGAGTCGTACTTGTCACATTATATCTAAGGCAGTGCTAACCAGCTGGGGGCAGCGGACGGACGCAGCGACCGCTCGCCTCACCGCTTGTCGCAGTCTGCTGCGAGTCCGTCGCGTCGAGCTGCGGCGACTATGGCAGGACGCCCGGACGCATCATCATGCGCTACACATGCTCACTATCATGTGAGTTGTACTTGTCACATTATATCTAAGGCAGTGCTAACCAGCTGGGGGCAGCGAGTTCACATTTGTGCTGCGAGTCAGACAAGACTTCGATAAATATGGCAGGACGCGTTTACGCGTCATCATGCCTTACACATGCTCACTATCATGTGAGTTGTCAAATTATCATAACTTTTACATTTGTGCTGCGAGTCAGACAAGACTTCGACAAATATGGCAGGACGCTTTTACGCATCATCATGCCTTACACATGTTCACTATCATGGAGTTATCATACTTGTCTCATTCTTATAGATGGGTCGTTTCCGGTAAGTTTCCCAACACAGTATAGGGAATATTCCCAAATGGAAACTTTCCTCATAGGACCTAAGATCGAGTCCGTCGCGACGAGCTGCGGCGACTGTTGCAGGACGCCCGGACGCATCATCATGCGCTACACATGCTCACTATCATGTGAGTCGTCATACTTGTCACATTATATCTAAGGCAGTGCTAACCAGCTGGGGGCAGCGGACGGACGCAGCGACCGCTCGCCTCACCGCTTGTCGCAGTCTGCTGCGAGTTGTCGCGACGAGCTGCGGCGACTATGGCAGGACGCCCGGACGCATCATCATGCACTACACATGCTCACTATCATGTGAGTCATACTTGTCACATTATATCTAAGGCAGTGCTAACCAGCTGGGGGCAGCGGACGGACGCGACGAGCTGCGGCGACTATGGCAGGACGCCCGGACGCATCATCATGCGCTACACATGCTCACTATCATGTGAGTCATACTTGTCACATTATATCTAAGGCAGCGCTAACCAGCTGGGGGCAGCGGACGGACGCAGCGACCGCTCGACTCACCGCTTGTCGCAGTCTGCTGCGAGTTGTCGCGACGAGCTGCGGCGACTATGGCAGGACGCCCGGACGCATCATCATGCGCTACACATGCTCACTATCGTGTGAGTTGTCAAATGATCATACTTTCACATTTGTGCTGCGAGTCAGACAAGACTTCGATAAATATGGCAGGACGCGTTTACGCATCATCATGCCTTACACATGCTCACTATCATGTGAGTTGTCAAATTATCATAACTTTCACATTTGTGCTGCGAGTCAGACAAGACTTCGACAAATATGGCAGGACGCTTTTACGCATCATCATGCCTTACACGTGTTCACTATCATGGAGTTATCATACTTGTCTCATTCTTATAGATGGGTCGTTTCCGGTAAGTTTCCCAACACAGTATAGGGAATATTCCCAAATGGAAACTTTCCTCATAGGACCTAAGATCGAGTCCGTCGCGACGAGCTGCGGCGACTGTTGCAGGACGCCCGGACGCATCATCATGCGCTACACATGCTCACTATCATGTGAGTCGTACTTGTCACATTATATCTAAGGCAGTGCTAACCAGCTGGGGGCAGCGGACGGACGCATGTCTATCTCTATCATGTGAGTTGTCAAATTATCATACTTTCACATTTGTGCTGCGAGTCAGACAAGACTTCGACAAATATGGCAGGACGCTTTTACGCATCATCATGCCTTACACATGCTCACTATCATGTGAGTCGTACTTGTCACATTATATCTAAGGCAGTGCTAACCAGCTGGGGGCAGCGGACGGACGCATGTCTATCTCTATCATGTGAGTTGTCAAATTATCATACTTTCACATTTGTGCTGCGAGTCAGACAAGACTTCGACAAATATGGCAGGACGCTTTTACGCATCATCATGCCTTACACATGCTCACTATCATGTGAGTCGTACTTGTCACATTATATCTAAGGCAGTGCTAACCAGCTGGGGGCAGCGGACGGACGCATGTCTATCTCTATCATGTGAGTTGTCAAATTATCATACTTTCACATTTGTGCTGCGAGTCAGACAAGACTTCGACAAATATGGCAGGACGCTTTTACGCATCATCATGCCTTACACATGCTCACTATCATGTGAGTCGTACTTGTCACATTATATCTAAGGCAGTGCTAACCAGCTGGGGGCAGCGGACGGACGCATGTCTATCTCTATCATGTGAGTTGTCAAATTATCATACTTTCACATTTGTGCTGCGAGTCAGACAAGACTTCGACAAATATGGCAGGACGCTTTTACGCATCATCATGCCTTACACATGCTCACTATCATGTGAGTCGTACTTGTCACATTATATCTAAGGCAGTGCTAACCAGCCGGGGGCAGCGGACGGACGCATGTCTATCTCTATCATGTGAGTTGTCAAATTATCATACTTTCACATTTGTGCTGCGAGTCAGACAAGACTTCGACAAATATGGCAGGACGCTTTTACGCATCATCATGCCTTACACATGCTCACTATCATGTGAGTCGTACTTGTCACATTATATCTAAGGCAGTGCTAACCAGCCGGGGGCAGCGGACGGACGCATGTCTATCTCTATCATGTGAGTTGTCAAATTATCATACTTTCACATTTGTGCTGCGAGTCAGACAAGACTTCGACAAATATGGCAGGACGCTTTTACGCATCATGCCTTACACATGCTCACTATCATGTGAGTCGTACTTGTCACATTATATCTAAGGCAGTGCTAACCAGCCGGGGGCAGCGGACGGACGCATGTCTATCTCTATCATGTGAGTTGTCAAATTATCATACTTTCACATTTGTGCTGCGAGTCAGACAAGACTTCGACAAATATGGCAGGACGCTTTTACGCATCATCATGCCTTACACATGCTCACTATCATGTGAGTCGTACTTGTCACATTATATCTAAGGCAGTGCTAACCAGCCGGGGGCAGCGGACGGACGCGTGTCTATCTCTATCATGTGAGTTGTCAAATTATCATACTTTCACATTTGTGCTGCGAGTCAGACAAGACTTCGACAAATATGGCAGGACGCTTTTACGCATCATGCCTTACACATGCTCACTATCATGTGAGTCGTACTTGTCACATTATATCTAAGGCAGTGCTAACCAGCTGGGGGCAGCGGACGGACGCATGTCTATCTCTATCATGTGAGTTGTCAAATTATCATACTTTCACATTTGTGCTGCGAGTCAGACAAGACTTCGACAAATATGGCAGGACGCTTTTACGCATCATCATGCCTTACACATGCTCACTATCATGTGAGTCGTACTTGTCACATTATATCTAAGGCAGTGCTAACCAGCTGGGGGCAGCGGACGGACGCATGTCTATCTCTATCATGTGAGTTGTCAAATTATCATACTTTCACATTTGTGCTGCGAGTCAGACAAGACTTCGACAAATATGGCAGGACGCTTTTACGCATCATCATGCCTTACACATGCTCACTATCATGTGAGTCGTACTTGTCACATTATATCTAAGGCAGTGCTAACCAGCCGGGGGCAGCGGACGGACGCATGTCTATCTCTATCATGTGAGTTGTCAAATTATCATACTTTCACATTTGTGCTGCAAGTCAGACAAGACTTCGACAAATATGGCAGGACGCTTTTACGCATCATCATGCCTTACACATGCTCACTATCATGTGAGTCGTACTTGTCACATTATATCTAAGGCAGTGCTAACCAGCCGGGGGCAGCGGACGGACGCATGTCTATCTCTATCATGTGAGTTGTCAAATTATCATACTTTCACATTTGTGCTGCGAGTCAGACAAGACTTCGACAAATATGGCAGGACGCTTTTACGCATCATGCCTTACACATGCTCACTATCATGTGAGTCGTACTTGTCACATTATATCTAAGGCAGTGCTAACCAGCCGGGGGCAGCGGACGGACGCATGTCTATCTCTATCATGTGAGTTGTCAAATTATCATACTTTCACATTTGTGCTGCGAGTCAGACAAGACTTCGACAAATATGGCAGGACGCTTTTACGCATCATCATGCCTTACACATGCTCACTATCATGTGAGTCGTACTTGTCACATTATATCTAAGGCAGTGCTAACCAGCCGGGGGCAGCGGACGGACGCGTGTCTATCTCTATCATGTGAGTTGTCAAATTATCATACTTTCACATTTGTGCTGCGAGTCAGACAAGACTTCGACAAATATGGCAGGACGCTTTTACGCATCATGCCTTACACATGCTCACTATCATGTGAGTCGTACTTGTCACATTATATCTAAGGCAGTGCTAACCAGCTGGGGGCAGCGGACGGACGCATGTCTATCTCTATCATGTGAGTTGTCAAATTATCATACTTTCACATTTGTGCTGCGAGTCAGACAAGACTTCGACAAATATGGCAGGACGCTTTTACGCATCATCATGCCTTACACATGCTCACTATCATGTGAGTCGTACTTGTCACATTATATCTAAGGCAGTGCTAACCAGCCGGGGGCAGCGGACGGACGCATGTCTATCTCTATCATGTGAGTTGTCAAATTATCATACTTTCACATTTGTGCTGCGAGTCAGACAAGACTTCGACAAATATGGCAGGACGCTTTTACGCATCATCATGCCTTACACATGCTCACTATCATGTGAGTCGTACTTGTCACATTATATCTAAGGCAGTGCTAACCAGCCGGGGGCAGCGGACGGACGCATGTCTATCTCTATCATGTGAGTTGTCAAATTATCATACTTTCACATTTGTGCTGCGAGTCAGACAAGACTTCGACAAATATGGCAGGACGCTTTTACGCATCATCATGCCTTACACATGCTCACTATCATGTGAGTCGTACTTGTCACATTATATCTAAGGCAGTGCTAACCAGCCGGGGGCAGCGGACGGACGCATGTCTATCTCTATCATGTGAGTTGTCAAATTATCATACTTTCACATTTGTGCTGCGAGTCAGACAAGACTTCGACAAATATGGCAGGACGCTTTTACGCATCATCATGCCTTACACATGCTCACTATCATGTGAGTCGTCGTACTTGTCACATTATATCTAAGGCAGCGCTAACCAGCTGGGGGCAGCGGACGGACGGTCCGTCGCGACGAGCTGCGGCGACTATGGCAGGACGCCCGGACGCATCATCATGCGCTACACATGCTCACTATCATGTGAGTTGTCGTACTAGTCACATTATATCTACCGTAGAAACATACATGCTTTGAAACTTTAGCACGTCTGAGCAGTACCACCTTTTTAAAAATATAATAGAATTTTTATGAAAATGTAAAAATAGTAGACCTATTTATTAAATTATTGATTTTACTACGCATATTTTTTATTTGATTTTGCTTTGGCCATCATGCCTTGTTATTATTACTTTTTGCAGCAACTAAAACTCTACTGTCACTGTTGTGAATGTGAGATTGAGAGTCAATCTTTATTTGCAGAAATCCAACAAGTCATATTTTCATTAATTTCATATTTTCAGTACAACACTTATAATATACAGGGGGTTACGTGAGTCACTGAAAACCTTGAACGGGGTGATTTAGTAGGCTATACTGAACAACTTTTACTATGGAGCCAATCACGAAATCTAAAAAAAAATTGTCTTCATACATTTTGACCGATCGATCACGACATTTTGTATGAATAACCCACTTTTTTTGAGATTTCTGGGTTAGCTCCATAGTAAAAGTTGTTCAGTATAACCTACCAAATCACCTTGTTCAAGGTTTTCCGTGGGTTGTGTAACAAGTTGTATAATTTCACCCATTCAAATTAGAACATGTTTACAGCGAACGTGTAGTGGTCTCCGAACGCGACATCCGCGACCACCTGTCGCGGGGACTTGTGCTAGCCTGCGCGCATTCGTTGCGCGGCGCGCTCGATACTGCCGCCACCACATTGTCGCACGTCACTGCGTTGAATACTACGAGAGCACATCTTGAGGTAGGAACTTAGCAAGCCAATAAGTATTCTTTGAAGAGTGCTTGCGGTAAAAAGCACGGTTGCTACGCAGCGGTCGTGGGTTCGAAACCTGCATACTACGAAGAAATTCAAGGGTGTGAAGTCATCAACAAGTACTGGGCCAGCGTTGGGGCCACGTTTGAGAACAATACAAGTATTCTTTGGTTGTTTTCTACGTAACTGCGTAACTATGGCCTTAACAATACTTAGCGGTTTGTTAAGTTAGGAGACATTTATGAATAAGGATTCATAATTAACAAGCTGTCATATATTACTGCGCTGAATATTACGAGAGCGCATCTTGAGGCGAGAGAGTTCGCTAGATGGCGCTGTGACGGCTGCTGCGATTTCTACATCGCGCTAACTATGTGCTTCGGATTAATTAGTGAGATTAATTTACGCTAGACTAATAATGATAGTTGATTATTAAATAAAACATACTTTATTTAATAAGCAATTATTATTATTCTTTACAGGCTTATTCATACACGCCTCTTAACAAGCCGCTAACGCTAATTATTGTATGCCTTTCTCACTCGTGTGGCCGTATTGATAAGGACGAAAGGGACAAACAATACTTATGGGCTTGCCAAGTTAGCAGACGTTTACGAATAAGGGGGTTAGCTCTTAAAGACTAGAATAAATTATTAGTAAGAGGTGTTTTTCAAATGATTGAACTGGGATTTCCCGTGCTTCAGGCTGTGGTATATGTATAAAATGTGGGGTAGTTATATAATCTATAATCTGAGGGTAAGCCCTAAATAAATCAGTTGTGTCGTTGACTCGGAGTTTACTTTCTTTTCTGTCTCATTAAAACCCCTAAAATATTACTGGCGACGAGAACAAAGGACAATTTTGTGCTAAATTGTGTTTAAAACGCGTGCAATAATCGTTAAACATGCCGATCGGCAAAATTGAACCGTTTGACTTGGCGAGCAAAAAGTGGTTGGCGTACATTAGGCGTGTCAAACAATTTATAACCTTAAACGAAATTAAAACGGAATTACAAGTGGCCACTCTAGTGACTTTAGTTGGGGAGGCTACATATAGTTTAATGTGCGATTTGTGTGCGCCGGATGACCCCGAAACGAAGACTTTTAACGAGTTAGAGAAAATAGTCGGCGACCATCTCGAACCAAAGCGCTCCGAAATCGCGGAGCGACACGTGTTTCGTCTACGAAGACAAAAGGCGGGCGAGCCCGTTGGAGATTACTTGCAGGCCTTAAAACATCTAGCCAGCACTTGTAACTTCGGCAGCGGCCTAGAAGAAAACCTGAGGGACCAATTCGTATCCGGGTTATCGGACGAGGACATGAGGTCCCGGTTATTCGCAGAGGCGACGTTGACGTACAAACGAGCGGTGGAGTTGGCATTGGCGCTAGAGGCGGCGGAGCGGCACGCGCAGGCGAGCGGCTCAGGCTGTGGAGCGAGTGCGGCCACCGCTGGGCACGGCGCCGGCGCCGCCGAGCCGGTGCACCGGGTGGAGGCGCGAGGCGCGCGCGCGCCGCGCGGAGGCGGCGGCGGCAGCGGCGGCGGCGGCGGTGGCGGCGGCGGCGGCGGGCGCGCCGCGGCACCGGGCCGCGCATGCTGGCGGTGCGGTCGTCCGCACCGAGCGGACGGGTGTCGTTTTAGAAATTATTCATGCGACAGTTGTGGCCAGAAGGGCCATCTCAAGACGATGTGCAAAACGGGTCCTCGAATCTCGAGCGGGAAGCCGCCGGGAGGTGGACATCATTATTTAGACAGCGAGGATGAGTCGGAGTGCGATTTCTTTAATCTTAAAGTCAGTGGAAAAGGTGACAAGCCGTATTTAGTGCCGATGTTGGTGAATGGAGTGAAGTTGACCTTTGAACTGGACACAGGTAGTAAAATTGCTGCGATTAACACAGATTTTTATGATCAATATTTTAAAAACGAACCATTACAGGTTAGTGATTTGTGCTTTCATTCTTATAATAAAACCCCGATTAAGCCGGTTGGTTACATTATTGTAAAAGGTATTTTGGGTGAATATGTGTCGGAAAACCTGAAGCTATGGGTAATTAAAAATGGGGGACCCCCTATATTTGGCCGTTCGTGGTTAAGACTTTTAAAGATAAGTATAGTGGAAATTTATGATTTAATTATGCATGTGTCGGAAATAAACTTAGTGGATGATTTGCGGCAAAGGTTTCCGACCGTATTCACATCAGGGTTAGGTACCTGTACTACAAAAAAAATTTCGCTTAAATTATCAAATACTGATCCTGTGTTTATTAAGGCGAGGTCATTGCCCTTAGCATTGCGTAAGCCGGTGGAGCGGGAACTCGAGCGACTAGTGGCCGAGGGTACGATCTATAAAGTCGAGTATTCTGATTTCGGCACACCGATTGTACCAGTAATTAAAAAATCGGGCGAGATTCGTATTTGTGGTGACTACAAAGTTACCATTAACCCTAAGTTAGTACAGGAGCCGTACCCCCTGCCACGAATTGAGGAGTTATTCGCCGCTTTGAGTGGGGGCGAGCAATATAGTAAGGTTGACCTTACAAATGCGTACCAACAGTTATTGTTGGATGACGAATCTCAACCGTTCACTGCCATTACCACCCATATAGGTACTTTCGTATATAGACGCACTCCGTTTGGTTTAAGTTGCATTCCAGAAAAATTTCAGAAGTTTATGGAGGAGACGCTGAGGGGGCTGCGGGGGGTCGCAGTGTTCCTCGACGACATCGCGGTCACCGGGCGCGACAGGGACGAGCATATTGCCAACCTGACGGCGCTGTTTAAAAGGTTACGCGACGTAGGTCTCAGAATTAAATTAGACAAATGTTCTTTTTTGCAAGATAGCATTGTGTACGTAGGGTTTATTATTGATAAACAAGGTTTACACCCCGACCCGGACAAGATTAAAGCCATTGTCGAGGCGCCTGCGCCGAATGATATTACGCAGTTACGGTCATTCTTAGGGCTAATTAATTACTACGCAAAGTTTATACCTAATCTTAGCTCAACGCTTTATCCGTTACACCGGTTGCTACGTAAAGATGTGCCGTGGGTTTGGTCGACAGATTGTAATAAAGCATTTTTACATGTCAAAAATGTAGTGGCTAGCAAAGGCGTATTGGTACATTATGACCCCGACTTGCCGTTAGTTTTAGCCGTCGACAGTAGCTCTTACGGTCTCGGCAGCGTATTGTCCCACCGCTTCTCGGACGGGTCAGAGCGGCCCATATGTTTCGCGTCTCGCACGCTGACCGCGGCCGAGCGCGCGTATAGTCAGTTAGATAAAGAGGCGCTGGCAATAATCGCGGGTGTTATTAAACACCACCAGTATCTATATGGCCGTCATTTCATTATTAAGACTGACCACAAACCTTTGACGTTCATATTTGGTTCAAAACAAGGTTTACCTCAAACGGCCGCTAGTAGGTTACAAAGATACGCGACAAGGCTGGCAGCTTACGATTTTGCGATTGAATTTGTGAAGTCCAATGATAACAGTAATGCAGATGCGCTTTCCAGGTTGCCGCTGCCCTATCGGCATAATAAGGATAAGGTTGTAGACGCAATATCATACATTAATTATGTTGAGGATTCGTTTCCAATCAGCGCGAAAGATGTGGCATCACGGACGGAACTTGACGCGGTTTTAAATAATATATGTCATTATATCAGAAATGGTTGGCCGGTTAGCGTAACAGCGGAGCAGGAGAAACCTTATTTTCATAGGAAGTCCCATGTAACATTATAGAGGGGTTGCAGCTTGTACAACCATCGGGTGGTCATACCGGATGGCTTGAGGCAACAGGTGTTAATGGAGCTGCATGAAGGTCACCTGGGCGTAGTTAAAATGAAAAATTTAGCACGCGGGTATGTATATTGGCCGCAGTTGGACGCCGAGATCGAGGCGCTGTGCCGCGCGTGCGGCGCGTGCCGCCAGCAGCGCGACGCGCCGCCGCGCGCCACGCTGCACCCCTGGAGCTTCCCGGCGCGGCCATGGCAGCGGCTACACATCGACTTCGCCGAGTTTCAAGGTAAACATTACTTGGTGACAGTCGATGCCCATAGCAAATGGGTGGAAGTCCAAAAAATGGCTAGTACCAATGCCGCTGCGACTATACTCATGTTAAGACAGCAGTTCGCTCGATTTGGCCTTCCCAGTCAGATTGTAAGTGATGGCGGACCGCCGTTCACTTCGGCAGAGTTTGCCGAATATTTAAAAAAAGAATTTCATCGCACACACAATAACGAGCCCTTATAGAGCTGCAGGAAACGGTGCAGCTGAAAATGCCGTTAAGACCGCAAAGCGGGCGATGAAGAAAGCGGTACACGAAGGGGCAGATATTGAGGTAGCTATATGCAGGTTTTTATTTCAGTACCGCAACACACAGCATTGCACAACGGGTGTGACCCCGGCAGACGCCTTGATCGGCCGACGGCTGCGTGGACGACTCGATGTAATCCTGCCCTCGTTCGAACGACACGAGCGAGTAAGTCTGGCACAGGATCGGGCCGGCCGGCATCGGCCGGGCGCCGAGCGGCACGTGCAGCCCGGGGACGCGGTGCTGGCACGCGACTACCGCCGGCAGTCCAGTAAGTGGGCCGAGGCAGTCGTCACAGAGCGTCAAGATCCGCTCACTTATAGAGTACGTCTCTCAGACGGACACGAGTGGAAACGACACATCGATCAGCTGTTGCCGATTCAGTCGGCGAAAAATCGTTATTCGCTGTCAACATTCGAACCAAAGTCAGAGGTGGACAGCGCGTTGCCATCGACTTCGAACGATAGGGCTAGTCCTATCGATGCTGATGTCAGCGTGGAATCTGATGAGTTCCAGGACCCGCTAGAGGAGCCTCCGGTCAGCGCGTCAGAGGAGTGCCAGACAGGCGAATTAACGATGAACCCCACCGTTGAGCGTACGTCAGAAGGTAACATAGTAAAAAAAACGACCTTTGCGTAGTTGCGTAAATACAACGAAAGGCAAATATAAAGTATAACTATATTTCAAAATAGGTAGGCAATGAAAATTCGTGGTATTAGATTCCGACTTCCTTTATTTTTTTTCTTTTTTTTAATATATTAATATAATATCTTTTGTAGGCGTCTATATAGTGAAATGTGCTTATATGGGTAACTGGGAATTTATTTGGTACGATTAAATAGGTAACTAAACGTAGACAATAGATTATGTACCTAAGTCACTATCGTTCCCATTCATTTATTTTCGATAACTTAAGTTGAGACTTAATGTCATAATCATAAAACATAAAGCGCGTTATTATCTAACACCTTGCAGTGAAGAGTGTAAAGGACGGTTATTGTGAATTGTTGTATGGTAGATATGTTTCAATTTATGCCACTTAGAAGATAAGTAATAGCTATTATATAATGCCAAGTATAATTAATTAAATTTTGAGCGCCGACTGTTCAATTGTAAAAAAAAAAAAAATGAAAACATGTAACAAACTACTTACATACCATCGACAACACTGTTAGCTGTGCATTTGTAATCCTTATTATATTACAAGGGCATAAAGCCTACTGATGGTTAGCTGGGAGTGTTGCTGTCAGTACTAATAACTTTATATTATTATTTAGACTTAAACATTAATCTCATATGAGTTTATAACATATTGTTTAAATACATTACTTTAAATAATCTTTAACATAGGCATTGTTACACTGTCATTTGAGACTACCATTGTTGTTAGATAAGGAACTTATCATGAATAAAAATATTGTTTTTTTTTGTAACAGGGGGAGGTGTGGTATATGTATAAAATGTGGGGTAGTTATATAATCTATAATCTGAGGGTAAGCCCTAAATAAATCAGTTGTGTCGTTGACTCGGAGTTTACTTTCTTTTCTGTCTCATTAAAACCCCTAAAATATTACTCAGGCGAAAGAGGACTAATTTTAACTAGCTCATATTTAATCGAACGCTTGTATTATTTAAATTTCACTATAAATAAATAAAACTAATGATGTCATTGTCCTGGCCGTGGTGATTCCTGCATCGTCATAAATAACACGCTGTCAATGTCACTGTGCTAAATACTACGAGGGCGCATCTTGAGATGAGAGAGGCCGCTAAATGGCGCTGTCCTGACCGCTGCAATTCCTACATCGCGCTAACGGTTTATCAACTCAGGATGAGTTGCACTAAAGATGTGCAAATTGCGGAAACATTCCAAAAAAAATCTTAAAGTTGAAAAATTCACGAAACTTTCACCAAGTATAAAGGGAATTTAAATTTATGAAATGGAAAGTTTCCTTCCTTACAAAATATGGAAAGTTTCCGTAGTTTTCCTACGTGAAAATTTCAGAAATCTGGAAAGTTTCCGTCGGCACATATGTATGTTGCACCAAGCCACGTGTCAGCATTCAATCGTCCGCTAAAATGTATTGTAGGTGAAGTTTTATAGTAATTTACTGGGTAATTTCGACTGGCCTGTCAAGTGTGCTTGGTGCAACTTGACCTTAGGATTCATAAATAACACGCTTGCGTACGAAAATTCATCTTGAGATGAGAGAGGCCGCTAGATGGCGCTGTACTTGCTGCGACGATTTCTACATCGCGCTAACGGGGTATCGAATTATCCCTTTATTCATAAATGCCTCCTAATTTGTAAGTGTTGTTTGTCCCTTTCGGTCTTATAGACATATTGGTAATACCGTAAGGGACAAACAATACATAACGGCTTGCTAAGTTAAGAGACCTATGAATGAAGGGGGTTAGTATTCATAAATAATATGCTGTTATATGTTTATGAGCTGAATACAACGAGAGCGGACCTTGAAATGAGAGAACTCGATAATGCTGTAATGGCCGCCGCGATTTTTGTCCCTTTCGGTCTTAGTTTAGTTTAGTTTAGTTTAGTCACGGGGTAAGGATTCATAAAACAATTGTACTAACAATGTGCTAACAATTAGCAGTTTTTTCTTTCTTATAAGATTTTTTTTATTGTTTAGTTTTATATTATACATTCACTGGTCTCATGCAGTGTGAATTTGTAATTAGGTTTATTTAATTGTGCTAAGAATTAGATGATGTATTATGTTTCCATAAGGGAGAACCTGTAATTGGCTTTGTGATTCTATTATTATTATTTATAGATACATTATAGCGCTGTTGGTTTTCCATGTAACTAAAATAAAAAAAATATATATAAAAAAAAGGGTCAATCACGTTTTTTTTTGTTGTTATTCTGTCAGCCAAAAGTGGCATAGTTTACTAGAAGAAAGTATGCTGCACGCTCTACTAACATGATTAGCAATGCTCTGCGGGGGTGAGCTGTTTTCATACTAAATGTCACGTGATGCACGTCATTCCGCAGCAGAACCAAAGTAACCGAAATAGCTCTCCGAATCGCTAAACTGAAGTGGCAGTGGGCGGGGCACATTGCGCGTAGAACCGATGGGCTCGATGGCCGTTGGGGCGGGAAGGTTCTTGAGTGGCGGCCACGTACCGGAAGGCGTAGCGTGGGTAGGCCCCCCACAAGGTGGACCGATGACCTGGTGAAGGTCGCAAGAGTCCGCTGGATGCGGGTGGCGCAGGACCGGTCATTGTGGCAGTCTTTGGGGAAGGCCTAAGTTCAGCAGTGGACGTCTCTCGGCTGATATGATGATGGTGATGATGATGATGATACATGTCATTTAGTATGAAAACAGCTCACTCCCGCCGAGAATTGATGATTAGTGGTGACCCACAATAGAAAGGCCACAACTGTCGAAAAAAATGAAAGTTTTGTTAATTATAATGCTATTAAACTGTGTGCTTTGAAGGGTGACCCAGGAGAACGTAACCATGGCAACGAGTGATATACAAAAAGTGATTGACCCAAATAACACGCTGTCGCATGTCGTTGCGCACCTTGAGAAATCGCATCTTGAGTTGACAAAATCCGCTAGATGTCGCTGTACTGGTCGCAGCGATTCCTGCATCGCGCTAACGATGTGTCGTCTTAGGATTTATAAGTAATTTGACTAATAACTGTAATAGCAAATCTAATGGGACTCGGGTATGTCCTAAAACTACGGCTAAGACCATCAAGGCATGGGCAGTAGCGTTCCTAAAGTACGGTGGAGATACTGCTATCGCCAACCCGCATGCCAGAGGGTGGTGGTATACCACCCCCTGGCATACCACCCCCCTTATGAGTTGTTTGTTTTGTTGGCAGTCTTAAAGGCTGAGCCACATCGGGCGCGTGTGCATGGCGTACAGTTAAAGACAAAATAAGGTGTACAGAAAAATGCTCAAAAATATGTCCCAGTGTACTCTAATTCTGTGTAATAAGAACGTCGTAACATATTTATGAGCAGATTCTTTCGATATTTATTTTTGCACTTGACTGTACGCGTTGTAGCGTCGGAAATGTCATAGTGATGGATCACCGCTTGCACGACACGCGCACGTGGACACCACGCAAGCGGTGTGCCATCTAATATGACATTACATACGCTACAACGCGAACCCGCATCCGGTGTGGCTAGGCCTGTATAAATAGGGCGAAGAAGATACGTTAATTTAATACCATACGTCGGACTCTAGCGGCCATTTTCGGGGCATGTGTAAGGTTTGCAAATCAATTAATTCACTTTCGAGTAGGTATTTGTACTTAGTATTTGGTACCGACTAGTTAGGCTTTTTCCGCAACTCGACAACCATTGTGCCTTTTTTGCGTGATAGCGAGGTAGCCCTATTCCAACCATCCAAGCTCCTCCACGAAACTCAGTGTATGTTTCAGGTTGCTAAATGCCTCCTTTAGTTTATGTGGAGTCCCCAAGTGCCTACTCCTGTATACCTCTACCTGTTTACAATCTAGAAGAATATGTTTTGCTGTTTCCTCCTCTGCCATGCAGGCCCTGCACATAGGACTATCTGTTTTGCCCATATTGTGCAGGTGTTTGTTTAATGTGTTGTGTCCCGTGATCAATCCTACTATTTTCCTCAGTTTGTGTCTGGGCGTTTGTGTTTGGTACCGACTATTTATAATGTAAAATTCCAAATGTCATAGCAACTAACTGAGTTCTTTATAAACGTTTATTTAGAAAAAAATATTAATAATATATCGCCACAGGAATGATTTATAATTCATAGAGAAAAATCTGTATGACCATGTTTTATTATCTTGTATCCCCATTTTTGTAGCACCCTATAGATCTAGCATTTATTACAGGAAAAGAAGCACGAGCTAGTGGCGGTGATTCTACGCCGGCTATCATCGGCGTTGTACGGCGAGGCGGCGCCGCTGACGCGCCGGATGTCGGCGCGACGCCGGACGGCGTTGCTTTTAGCCGGTAATTCTACAACACGTTGTGTAAGCCAAAATAGTACATTGCGACACAAGTGCGAAAAATATGAAATTCGAATTTCCTTTTTGCACTTGTCTCGTACCACGTTTTTTAGTAGAGATGGCCCTCCGAAGTTTTGGACCTGACGTAAAATGAGCCACTTCTCGCACTAGCGCGTAAAAAAGGCACCATCTGTACTAAAATAGTACATTTCGATGCAAGTGCAAAAAAAAATTTCCGACGAGGGTGAAAGTTGGAGCCCGAGTGAAATGAGGGCGACAATCACCCGAGTTAAAAAAAAGTTTTTACACGTGTATCGAACGACTTTTTTCATAACTACGTTTGAAGTAGTTTTCTTTTCCGCACTAGTTACGAAAAATAAGTTACATCTCTAAATTATTTCCACCCAGCGTACAGTGAGCTACCATGACCCGGGCTTTTACGAAAATGGTTAATAATACGCATTACTAGTAATCGTTTTCAAGTATTAACATTTGGCAAATATTTAAATTGACCGTACAATTAAGTTCTTTTTCCTCCGAACGATCAATGTAACGCGTGTACTGCTTAGTTGTCAAGCATTGCGAGTGGCAGCCATCTGTCATTGTCAAGTGTAGTTGTCAAATATTTTTTCTTAGAAAATAAAAGTGAGTAGAAAAGAAAATAAGTAAACGGTGGAGTCGTTTCTTTATTTTTTGCGATTGATTGAATAATAAATTAATCAAAAAATTAATCTCTTGAACAGGGTCTCGCCCATTTAAAGTTTTCAATAATTTCCTTTAATATTTGGCTAGCTAATATTTAACTAAATTATCTTTAATATTTAACTAAATTAAATTCAGTAGCCATTTTTTATAATATTGCTTACGATTATTAAATGATATTTAGGGGCTTCGGGAAAACATGGAACTTTGAAATCGAAATCAGTAGATTTTCTTATAATCGAAAGAATACTTTCGATTTTTATTGGAATTTAATATTTTTTTAGCTTTCAAAAATAAAATACATGTTGTTTCTTTAAATGCATTTATTGCTTTAAATTCCGCTTGAACAGAACATCATTGAGTTATTATTGTATAAGGGTCAATCACTTTTTTTATGTCACTCGTTGCCATGGTTACGTTCTCCTGGGTCACCCTTAAATTCACAGTTTAATGGCATTAAAATTGACAAAACTTTGAATTTTTTGACAGTTATGGGGCCCTTCCAAGGTGGGTCACCCACTAATCATGATAGTAGACAATGTAGGACACTTTCCCCTAGCAAACTATCACACTGTTGTCCCCTGGGTGATGTGACAGAATAACAACATAAAAAAGTGATTGACCCATAAATTAATCATTTATTTAAGTAAAAAATATTTGTAACATCGACTCCACTGCTCTGTGTTCAATAAATGCCACCAAATCCTAATCCTAATGATGTATTTCGTCGGTTGACAACCAAAACTCACTAAGTAACAAATACCTACTTGAAATAGAGATCGTATCTCAGTTCTGATTCAATATTGACATAAGAGGTTGCTAAGAGTAGTAACAGTTTTTATAGTGAGTTTTGGTTGTCAGCCGACGATTTATTCTATTATTGTTGGCAGAACTAACGAAGACCGAAGAAGTGACAGACGCGTACCTACAAGATATAACGCCAGAATTCGAAGCGTCGCTCAGTGAGGAAGACAAAACGTTCGAAACCACTGTCATGATATCACTCGAGGCCTTAGGAGTTCTGGATCAGTTGAAAGAAGCCACTGAGGTAAGCATGTCTTGCAAAAAAAAATGTACATAACAGTACCGGCCAAAAGTGATACTTGCGGAAAAGTACTATGAAAATTCATTCCTTCATTCATTTTGTCACCCTCCGTAGCCTAGTTGGTAGTGACCCTGCCTACGAAGCTAGAGGTTCCGGGTTCGAATCCCGGCGAGGCCATTATTTGTGTATTTATTTATCACAAATATTTGTTCCTTGGTCATGGCTGTCTATGTATTTAAGTATCTATATGTATCTATCTATTATATATATCGTCGCTTGGTACCCACATCACAAGCCTTAATTGAGCTTACCGTGGGACTAGGTCGATTTGTGTAAGATGTCCCAAGATATTTATTTATTATTCCTGGACATAAATTTTCATAGTACTTTTCCGCACAGCCTGGTTGGTATCATATACATGTTGAAAAGTAAGCTTTTTACTCGTGTCGGTTTTAAAACAAAAAGCATACTTACCAGCATCATCACCATATCAGCCGAAAGATGTCCACTGCTGAACATAGGCCTCCCCCAAAGATTGCCACAATGACCGGTCCTGTGCCACCCGCATTCAGTGGACTCACGCGACCTTCACCAGGGTGCTTCGACAAGTTGCCAATCGCTAACGCTTAGTCGTCAATCGTAAACGAAAGGCATTAACTGTCTTTGTCGCACTAATATGAAAGAGTGACAGAGAGGGAAAACTACGACACAAATTAAAAAAAAATCACCAATTATCACCATAGGGGAGGGGGGCTCATCGGACAAATCACGTGAAATTTTTTGTTACTCTCGAATCTGCTGAACAACATATAGCCAGTAAAAATAAATCTTTACTTTTTAAATGCTATGTTTTAAAACTTCGCGAACATTTACCTCGTAGTTGGCAAAAACGTACGTAAATTCAAGAGTTATTAAAAGGACTACTTAAGTTGGCAAAAAATTACACGTCATATTCGCTTGGTCCAGAATAATCACCAAATATCACCATGGGTTTTAAAACAGGCCAAAATCGTATGACGTGATTAATGGACAAGCCCCTACTAAAAATGCTTACGGTACGTTAATTGTTACAGAAATTCAAAGTCCAAATCCAAGACGAACTCCTAACCGTAATCGAGTCGGTATCCCGCCGTATAATCGAAGAGGGCGACATCGACCCGGATTTGCCGGATATACCGGACGGCCCGGATGTCCCGGATGGTCCGGATGGTCCGGACGAGGTGGTAGAGAACTCTAAGCCGTTGCGGCTTGTTAATGCTTTGGTGGAGCAGTTTAGAGCGTGCGCTGTGAGGAATAAAAGGTTAGTGATATATATATAAATATTCGAAGACAATACGATTTTACGATTCGACATTCGACTCTGTAAATTTCGATAGGTCTTTAAAATAATAATAGTAAAGTTGACTTATCTAAAAAATAAGCTAGTCGGTAATATAAAATACGGTTTGACACGATGAAACCTAATAACTTTAAGAGCTTATTCCTGAGGCGGTAAGAAGGAAAAAATGTTACATGAACCTAAGTGAAACCTTTGTTTCTTGATGTTTTCATACATAGCAATAAATCATTTGTATTCAAACTCACAACAAAAAGTCATATTTCGACATGGTTTCACTTAATATTATTCGCTCTTTCTTACAACCGCTAATAAAGTTGACTAAGACTAATGAAGTTGAATAAGAGGGCGACATCGACCCGGACTTGCCGGATATACCGGACGGTCCGGATGTCCCGGATGTCCCGGATGGTCCGGACGAGGTGGTGGAGAACTCTAAGCCGTTGCGGCTCGTTAATGCTTTGGTGGAGCAGTTTAGAGCGTGTGCTGCGAGGAATAAAAGGTTAGTGATATATAATACAAATATTCGATGATAATACCATTTTACGATTTGTCATTCGACTCAGACAAGTTTTTAAAATATTAATAGTATAGCTGGCTTTCCTAGAAAATAGTCAATAATATAAAATAGTTTATCATGGTGTCACACGATGAAACCGAATAACTTTAACAGCGTATTCCTGAGGTGGTAGGATGGAAATTTTTCACATGAACCATTGAACCCAGATGGAAACTTTATTTCTTGATGTTTCCGTACATAGCAAACATCATTTGTATTTAAATTCACGAAAAAATCATATTTCGACATTGGTTCATGTAACATTATTTGCTTCTTACAACCGCTGTTAAAATTATGCGGTTTCCTCCTGTTACATAGTTTATATTATAGCCATGCTACATTACTGACTAGCTTATTTTCTAGGAAAGACAACTGTACTATTGCTATATTATATTATTTATTTTTTTTTAAATAAAAATATTAATAATAAGAGGGCGATATCGACCCGGACATGCCGGATATACCGGACGGTCCGGATGGTCCGGGTGGTCCGGATGGTCCGGACGAGGTGGTGGAGAACTCTAAGCCGTTGCGGCTTGTTAATGTTTTGGTGGAGCAGTTTAGAGCGTGCGCTGTGAGGAATAAAAGGTTAGTGATATATTATTATTATTATTTCTTGTAATTCAGGCAGACGGTTGAGACAACTGATGGTGCCTGTATCCAATGCCTCTTGGTCACATTTTCAAGATATATTTTTGGACATGTGCTTATCCAATCTGTTTTTGAATTGGTTGATGCTGAGAGCTGAAACTACATCCTCCGGGAGTTTGTTCCAAGTATTGACCACTCTGTTACTCAAGAAGTGTCTGTGTCTTATATATATTCGAAGAGAATACGATTTTACGATTCGACATTCGACTCTGTAAATTTCGATAAGTCTTTAAAATAACAATAGTGTAATTGGCTTACCTACAAAATAAGCTAGTCGGTAATATAAAATAGGTTTGACACGTGGAACCTTTATTTCGTGATGTTTTCATTCAAAGCAATAAATCATTTGTATTCAAACTCACAACAAAAAGTCATATTTCGTCATGGTTTCACGTAACATTATTTGCTCTTTCTCACAACCGCTATTAAAGTTGACTAAGACTAATAAAGTTAAATAAGAGGGAGACATCGATCCGGAGTTGCCGGATATACCGGACGGTCCGGATGTCCCGGATGGTCCGGACGAGGTGGTGGAGAATTCTAAGCCGTTGCGGCTTGTTAATGCTTTGGTGGAGCAGTTTAGAGCTTGTGCTGTGAGGAATAAAAGGTTAGTGATATTTATATAAATATTCGAAGACAATACGATTTTGCAGTTCGACATTATTCAGTAAAGTTCGACAAGTCTTTCAAATAATAATAGTAAAGTTGGCTTATCTAGAAAATAAGCTAGTCGGTAATATAAAATACGGTTTGACACGATGAAACCGAATAACTTTAACAGCGTATTCCTGAGGTGGTAAGAAGGAAAAAATGTTACTTGAACCTAAAGATGCATTCAGACCAAACGATCATTCGCTATTCTACCCCTCACTCTACGAAATCAACGAATCTCGAGTAACGATCGAATTTCGTAGAGTAGGAGGTTAGAATGGCGAATGCTCGTTTATTTCGTGATGTTTTCATACACAGCAATAAATCATTTGTATTCTAACTCACAACAAAAATTCATATTTCGACATGATTTCACGTAACATTATTTGCTCTTTCTTACAACTGCTAATAAAGTTGACTAAGACTAATAAAGTTAAATAAGAGGGCGACATCGACCCGGATTTGCCGGATATACGGGGGTTAGAATAGCGAATGCTCGTTTGGTTTGAATGCACCTTAAGTTGAACCTTTATTTCTTGATGTTTTCATACATAGCAATAAATCATTTGTATTCAAATTCACAACAAGAAATCATATTTCGTCATGGTTTCACGTAACATTATTTGCTCTTTCTTACAACCGCTAATAAAGTTTGATTGGAAGGACTAAAAGGACAGATTTTTCAATCCCCAGTTAACAGTACCTACCTGTCAAACAAATGTTAGCCCTGTCATTTTTTGACTGATGATTTTAGAAAAGGATGGGGATAATTTTAACTAACGGATAGCATTATTTGGGGATTGAAAAATCAGCTCTAAGACTAATGAAGTTGAATAAGAGGGCGACATTGACCCGGATTTGCCGGATATACCGGACGGTCCGGATGTCCCGGATGGTCCGGATGGTCCGGACGAGGTGGTGGAGAACTCTAAGCCGTTGCGGCTTGTTAATGCTTTGGTGGAGCAGTTTAGAGCGTGCGCTGTGAGGAATAAAAATATGTAAAAATATTCGATGACAATACGATAGTTTCGTCAATAAAATCCTTTTTTTTTGTGTATTGAGGCATTCACAACATCAAAAAAAACCTAAAAAAAATATATTTTTTTTGCAGATTTGACCAAAACTCACTTAACATTTTTTGCTTCTTTTAGTCTCAGGAATATGCTGTTAAAATTTTTCCCTTTGTAGGTTTTTAATGGCTAGTGAAACATCCTGCGTAATTGTTTATATTTTGTCACAGATTGCTGCAACTATGGCGGGCCGCATTGCAGAAACATAAGATCTCGGATTCCTGTCTCCACACTGAGATACATTATTGGAGCGCCGTTCAGCAAGTTGTAAGTATTTTTACAAATGTTCCAAAATGTTTTACAGTTGTTGTCTTTAACTTTCGTTCATAAAAAGACCGACTTTGAATTAGAATTTTTAAAATTTTTATTTTTTAACTCAAACTCAAACTCAAAACATTTATTCATGACACTACACATTACACTTTAGAGAATGAAAACAAACAAATACAAACATAGTGCCACGAAATGGGCCCTACTCAGCCTTCAGCCTTTAGGTTGGACATGGAATGTCCTGGATCGAAAACTAGCCATTTTATTCTCTTCTACGTCTTCTTCTCTTCTTTCTTTCATTGCCTATCGCTATTTAACAAGTTTAGCCACTCAGAAGTCATTTAAATGAGATCGCTCTTTAGCGGCGAGACCGTCTGTTATGTACTTCTATTCCACTCATATTATATCATATTTTACACATATTGTATTCCGTATGTATCTATATAATTATGAATATCGGTAGTCGATAAACGAGAAATCCCTATGACAGCTCAAAAATGCCACCAGAATTCTGACCATTGATGATTAAGGTCACTGCCCCCTAGGACGTTCCGGTGCCGGCCAACTCGGTCTCATACTTTTCAATACAAAGAATAGTTATTTTCCTAACTAGCGCGGAAAAGTAAACTTTGTGCGTAAATTTGTCTTTTTAAGGCACTTGTTATGAAAAAAGTCGTTCGATACACGTGTAAAAACTTATTTTTAACTCGGGTGATTGTCGCCCTCGTTTCACTCGGGCTCGAACTTACACCCTCACCGAAGTTTTTTTTTTGCACTTGCATCGAAATGTACCTACTATTGTCTAATACGTTCATGCTACGGCCATGGTATGATACGGTCTAGTGGGCAGAGACCTTTAGCGTCGATGTTTGTTGCAGCTCCAACTGCTACTGACCGACTACCTGCAGATAGAGAGCGTAACGCTGGCCGCCGCGCGCTCCGGCGGCGCCGCCGACGCGCGTGGCGAACTGAAGGTCGCGGACTACTTCGCCAAGAAACGACCGCAGCGGAGAGAGAAACTGTTCAAGCTTCATTGTAAGTCACGGTCTATTACATCGTCACCAGCTCCAAGCTGAAGGTCGCGGACTACTTCGCCAAGAAACGACCGCAGCGGAGAGAGAAACTGTTCAACTTCACATCATACACCTACAATTTATTGACAGTTGACATACACCTATCTTCATACTTCAAAAAGAGATGGCAAAATACATATATTCGTATTTAATAAATAAAAAAGAGACAACTAGCATTTCACAATCGTGCGTGCATTCTTTTATTGATAAACATTGTTTTATCTTTGTTACTCTCGATCTTAAACAGCATAAGCTTGTCTTTTTCTCTAAGTCAGTCAAAAACGTCAAAATGGCGTCCTATTTATTTTCAATAAATAATAAAATTGAAAGAAATATATTAATTCAGTTTAATTGCGCATGATGTGTGATGCTAAAAGCATTTTTGCATTTTATTTTGTGGTTTTCACTATTGTATAACATAAAATGACATTTCAGGGCGCAGTTCATGTGATTTGCGAGAACTCGGCAGTGGTACACACCTCTCGGTGGTCTGGGTAGGACTAAGAGCGATTGTTAGAATTATCGCATTCTGAACGCTTCAATTTTAGAGCCGGTGTAACATATCTTTACTTATTATATCATTGCTGCTGACCGGCTACCTGCAGATAGAGAGCGTGACGCTGGCCCTTATGCAAATCAATCACGGTGTCCCGCTACGTTTACCAAGACGCGGTCTCCACTCCAGAACACGCGGTTCCAGCGGTTATCGGTTCTGCGACATATGTGGCCAGCCCATTGCCACTTCAACTTACTAACTTAACGCATTAGGGTATTTCTGATTTAGTTTGACAGATGTGTCACGACCATGTTTGACAATGAGGGTTTTCTGAAATGACGTTCACCAGGGCAGCACTGAGGCGTCAGGTCCAGAAACTTGTCTAAATTCTCAGAGCGCCTATTGTTTCGTGTTTGAATGTTTTGTATGAGTTAATAAAATTATATAAATACCTTCTATTTATTTTTTCTCTGGTGCTAAATAATTGTGTTTCTTAGCGGGACCTTACGGCTAAGTGACGCCAACTAGTGGCATACGTTTTCGAGAAAGAATTCTAATATTTTGATACTTATTTATGAAGTAGCCCTTACGTCGAACAAGCTCTTCAAACAACCAAGAAGAGAAAAAAACACAAATCCCACTCTTTACTTTGTTGCAGTGGGCGCAGTCCCAACAGTGGGCACGGTAGCACGTCGGTACCCGCTCGTATGCCGGCCCGACCCTGCACTACTACACGTATTGCTGCCCACACTACACCCTCTCACTCACGACATCGAGCCCGTGGTGTAAGTACCATCTAGTGTCTACTATTGTTGCAGTGGACGCAGTCCCAACAGTGGGCACGGTAGCACTACTACACGTGTTGCTGCCCACACTACACTCTCTCACTCACGACATCGAGCCCGTGGTGTAAGTACCATCTAGTGTCTACTATTGTTGCAGTGGACGCAGTCCCAACAGTGGGCACGGTAGCACGTCGGTACCCGCTCGTATGTCGGCCCGACCCTGCACTACTACACGTATTGCTGCCCACACTACACTCTCTCACTCACGACATCGAGCCCGTGGTGTAAGTACCATCTAGTATCTACTATTGTTGCAGTGGGTGCAGTCCCAGCAGTGGGCACGGTAGCACGTCGGTACCCGCTCGTACGAGCCCCGATGCAGTGGAGTTCGTCTAGTTCGAAACAATTTTTACAAATTTTTGAATATTTTAAAAATGATCACATTATGCTAATGATACATTGTATGAACGTTAGTCATGGTTAATGTACTACATTTCAAGATACACAACAATCTGAAGTACGCTTTTGTTGTTTAATAAATCGATTTTAACAAACCAGTGTCTAAATTATATTTTCGTTCACCACCGTAATTCCGCGCTTATAAGCTTGGCGCAAAATTCGCAGTGCATCAGGTGTACCATGGTCGTCTTTAATATTAATAGTGTTCTTTATATTCATTGATTATTTACAAAATTAAGAATTGTGGAAAAATTTTAAAAAAATACCTCTCGTAAAATAGTTTTTTTTTTATCATATTAACTCCAAATATTTTATACTCAAAGAAACTACTTTAGTACTACTATTGAATAGTGAAGGTTTTGTCTCTAAACCTTTTCCCCCCGGATGAACGGGATAATCTCGAAAAACTGTCTAACTGGACGAGAACATATGCATCGGGGCTCGTACTATTGTTGCAGTGGGCGCAGTCCCAACAGTGGGCACGGTAGCACTACTACACGTGTTGCTGCCCACACTACACTCTCTCACTCACGACATCGAGCCCGTGGTGTAAGTACCATCTAGTATCTACTATTGTTGCAGTGGGTACAGTCCCAACAGTGGGCACGGTAGCACTACTACACGTGTTGCTGCCCACACTACACTCTCTCACTCACGACATCGAGCCCGTGGTGTAAGTACCATCTAGTATCTACTATTGCAGTGGGTGCAGTCCCAACAGTGGGCACGGTAGCACTACTACACGTGTTGCTGCCCACACTACACTCTCTCACTCACGACATCGAGCCCGTGGTGTAAGTACCATCTAGTATCTACTATTGCAGTGGGTGCAGTCCCAACAGTGGGCACGGTAGCACTACTACACGTGTTGCTGCCCACACTACACTCTCTCACTCACGACATCGAGCCCGTGGTGTAAGTACCATCTAGTATCTACTATTGCAGTGGGTGCAGTCCCAACAGTGGGCACGGTAGCACTACTACACGTGTTGCTGCCCACACTACACTCTCTCACTCACGACATCGAGCCCGTGGTGTAAGTACCATCTAGTATCTACTATTGTTGCAGTGGGTGCAGTCCCAACAGTGGGCACGGTAGCACGTCGGTACCCGCTCGTAAGTACCATCATCAGTATCTACGAGCCCCGATGCAGTGGAGTTCGTCTAGTTCGAAACAATTTTTACAAATTTTTGAATATTTTAAAAATGATCACATTATGCTAATGATATATTGTATGAACGTTAGTCATGGTTAATGTACTACATTTCAAGATACACAACAATCTGAAGTACGCTTTTGTTGTTTAATAAATCGATTTTAACAAACCAGTGTCTAAATTATATTTTCGTTCACCACCGTAATTCCGCGCTTATAAGCTTGGCGCAAAATTCGCAGTGCATCAGGTGTACCATGGTCGTCTTTAATATTAATAGTGTTCTTTATATTCATTGATTATTTACAAAATTAAGAATTGTGGAAAAATTTTAAAAAAATACCTCTCGTAGAATAGTTTTTTTTTATTCTCATTTATTAACTCCAAATATTTTATACTCAAAGAAACTACTTTAGTACTACTATTGAATAGTGAAGGTTTTGTCTCTAAACCTTTTCCCCCCGATGAACGGGATAATCTCGAAAAACTGTCTAATTGGACGAGAACATATGCATCGGGGCTCGTACTATTGTTGCAGTGGGCGCAGTCCCAACAGTGGGCACGGTAGCACTACTACACGTGTTGCTGCCCACACTACACTCTCTCACTCACGACATCGAGCCCGTGGTGTAAGTACCATCTAGTATCTACTATTGTTGCAGTGAATGCAATCCCAACAGTGGGCACGGTAGCACGTCGGTACCCGCTCGTATGTCGGCCCGACCCTGCACTACTACACGTATTGCTGCCCACACTACACTCTCTCACTCACGACATCGAGCCCGTGGTGTAAGTACCATCTAGTATCTACTATTGCAGTGGGTACAGTCCCAACAGTGGGCACGGTAGCACTACTACACGTGTTGCTGCCCACACTACACTCTCTCACTCACGACATCGAGCCCGTGGTGTAAGTACCATCTAGTATCTACTATTGTTGCCGTGGGTACAGTCCCAACAGTGGGCACGGTAGCACGTCGGTACCCGCTCGTATGCCGGCCCGACCCTGCACTACTACACGTATTGCTGCCCACACTACACTCTCTCACTCACGACATCGAGCCCGTGGTGTAAGTACCATCATCAGTATCTACTATAGGCTACTTGACCCATTTTTAAAGTTTGTCGTATATTATTAATCAATATCAGATTAACAGAAAAAAAATATAAATATATTTTTTCACGACCTAGAAAACCGCAAAATTATAACTTAAAATTTAAACTTTTGTTACCGCGCCAAAACGATACTAGCCATGTTAATGCTTAGATTATCTGTGGTGTGACGTCACTAAAACCGAAAACAAACATTTGACATGTCACTTATGTTATGTTAATGTCACAGCAAAGCTACATGTCTACATGTCCATGGCGAACTTCACTCGTATAAGATTCGACATGAAGTTAGTTTAAGATCCTATGACGTCACATCATGGCCGACACCGTTTTCAGAGTACGAAATAAAAAAAAATAAAACAAATTTTTCAATAAAAAAATATGTACCCATCAAACACGTAATAGACCGTAATCGAAAAATATTGATCTTTTCAATAAATATTACAGAAAATAATAATTTTTTGCACTAAATTTGATATGAGTCAAGTAGCCTATTGTTGCAGTGGGCGCAGTCCCAACAGTGAGCACGGTAGCACGTCGGTACCCGCTCGTATGTCGGCCCGACCCTGCACTACTACACGTATTGCTGCCCACACTACACTCTCTCACTCACGACATCGAGCCCGTGGTGTAAGTACCATCTAGTGTCTACTATTGTTGCAGTGGGCGCAGTCCCAACAGTGGGCACGGTAGCACTACTACACGTATTGCTGCCCACACTACACTCTCTCACTCACGACATCGAGCCCGTGGTGTAAGTACCATCTAGTATCTACTATTGCAGTGGGTGCAGTCCCAACAGTGGGCACGGTAGCACTACTACACGTGTTGCTGCCCACACTACACTCTCTCACTCACGACATCGAGCCCGTGGTGTAAGTACCATCTAGTATCTACTATTGCAGTGGGTACAGTCCCAACAGTGGGCACGGTAGCACGTCGGTACCCGCTCGTATGCCGGCCCGACCCTGCACTACTACACGTATTGCTGCCCACACTACACTCTCTCACTCACGACATCGAGCCCGTGGTGTAAGTACCATCTAGTGTCTACTATTGTTGCAGTGGGCGCAGTCCCAACAGTGGGCACGGTAGCACTACTACACGTATTGCTGCCCACACTACACTCTCTCACTCACGACATCGAGCCCGTGGTGTAAGTACCATCTAGTATCTACTATTGCAGTGGGTGCAGTCCCAACAGTGGGCACGGTAGCACTACTACACGTGTTGCTGCCCACACTACACTCTCTCACTCACGACATCGAGCCCGTGGTGTAAGTACCATCTAGTATCTACTATTGCAGTGGGTGCAGTCCCAACAGTGGGCACGGTAGCACTACTACACGTATTGCTGCCCACACTACACTCTCTCACTCACGACATCGAGCCCGTGGTGTAAGTACCATCTAGTATCTACTATTGCAGTGGGTGCAGTCCCAACAGTGGGCACGGTAGCACTACTACACGTGTTGCTGCCCACACTACACTCTCTCACTCACGACATCGAGCCCGTGGTGTAAGTACCATCTAGTATCTACTATTGCAGTGGGTACAGTCCCAACAGTGGGCACGGTAGCACGTCGGTACCCGCTCGTATGCCGGCCCGACCCTGCACTACTACACGTATTGCTGCCCACACTACACTCTCTCACTCACGACATCGAGCCCGTGGTGTAAGTACCATCTAGTATCTACTATTGCAGTGGGTACAGTCCCAACAGTGGGCACGGTAGCACGTCGGTACCCGCTCGTATGCCGGCCCGACCCTGCACTACTACACGTGTTGCTGCCCACACTACACTCTCTCACTCACGACATCGAGCCCGTGGTGTAAGTACCATCTAGTATCTACTATTGTTGCCGTGGGTACAGTCCCAACAGTGGGCACGGTAGCACGTCGGTACCCGCTCGTATGCCGGCCCGACCCTGCACTACTACACGTATTGCTGCCCACACTACACTCTCTCACTCACGACATCGAGCCCGTGGTGTAAGTACCATCTAGTGTCTACTATTGTTGCAGTGGGCGCAGTCCCAACAGTGGGCACGGTAGCACTACTACACGTATTGCTGCCCACACTACACTCTCTCACTCACGACATCGAGCCCGTGGTGTAAGTACCATCTAGTATCTACTATTGCAGTGGGTGCAGTCCCAACAGTGGGCACGGTAGCACTACTACACGTGTTGCTGCCCACACTACACTCTCTCACTCACGACATCGAGCCCGTGGTGTAAGTACCATCTAGTATCTACTATTGCAGTGGGTGCAGTCCCAACAGTGGGCACGGTAGCACTACTACACGTATTGCTGCCCACACTACACTCTCTCACTCACGACATCGAGCCCGTGGTGTAAGTACCATCTAGTATCTACTATTGCAGTGGGTGCAGTCCCAACAGTGGGCACGGTAGCACTACTACACGTGTTGCTGCCCACACTACACTCTCTCACTCACGACATCGAGCCCGTGGTGTAAGTACCATCTAGTATCTACTATTGTTGCAGTGGGTGCAGTCCCAACAGTGGGCACGGTAGCACGTCGGTACCCGCTCGTATGCCGGCCCGACCCTGCACTACTACACGTATTGCTGCCCACACTACACTCTCTCACTCACGACATCGAGCCCGTGGTGTAAGTACCATCTAGTATCTACTATTGTTGCAGTGGGTACAGTCCCAACAGTGGGCACGGTAGCACGTCGGTACCCGCTCGTATGCCGGCCCGACCCTGCACTACTACACGTATTGCTGCCCACACTACACTCTCTCACTCACGACATCGAGCCCGTGGTGTAAGTACCATCTAGTATCTACTATTGTTGCAGTGGGTACAGTCCCAACAGTGGGCACGGTAGCACGTCGGTACCCGCTCGTATGCCGGCCCGACCCTGCACTACTACACGTATTGCTGCCCACACTACACTCTCTCACTCACGACATCGAGCCCGTGGTGTAAGTACCATCTAGTATCTACTATTGTTGCAGTGGGTACAGTCCCAACAGTGGGCACGGTAGCACTACTACACGTATTGCTGCCCACACTACACTCTCTCACTCACGACATCGAGCCCGTGGTGTAAGTACCATCTAGTATCTACTATTGCAGTGGGTGCAGTCCCAACAGTGGGCACGGTAGCACGTCGGTACCCGCTCGTATGCCGGCCCGACCCTGCACTACTACACGTGTTGCTGCCCACACTACACTCTCTCACTCACGACATCGAGCCCGTGGTGTAAGTACCATCTAGTATCTACTATTGTTGCAGTGGGTACAGTCCCAACAGTGGGCACGGTAGCATTACTACACGTGTTATTGCCCACACTACACTCTCTCACTCACGACATCGAGCCCGTGGTGTAAGTACCATCTAGTATCTACTATTGCAGTGGGTGCAGTCCCAACAGTGGGCACGGTAGCACGTCGGTACCCGCTCGTACGAGCCCCGATGCAGTGGAGTTCGTCTAGTTCGAAACAATTTTTACAAATTTTTGAATATTTTAAAAATGATCACATTATGCCAATGATACATTGTATGAACGTTAGTCATGGTTAATGTACTACATTTCAAGATACACAACAATCTGAAGTACGCTTTTGTTGTTTAATAAATCGATTTTAACAAACCAGTGTCTAAATTATATTTTCGTTCACCACCGTAATTCCGCGCTTATAAGCTTGGCGCAAAATTCGCAGTGCATCAGGTGTACCATGGTCGTCTTTAATATTAATAGTGTTCTTTATATTCATTGATTATTTACAAAATTAAGAATTGTGGAATTTTTTTTAAAAAATACCTCTCGTAAAATAGTTTTTTTTTATTCTCATTTATTAACTCCAAATATTTTATACTCAAAGAAACTACTTTAGTACTACTATTGAATAGTGAAGGTTTTGTCTCTAAACCTTTTCCCCCGGATGAACGGGATAATCTCGAAAAACTGTCTAATTGGACGAGAACATATGCATCGGGGCTCGTACTATTGTTGCAGTGGGTGCAGTCCCAACAGTGGGCACGGTAGCACGTCGGTACCCGCTCGTATGCCGGCCCGACCCTGCACTACTACACGTATTGCTGCCCACACTACACTCTCTCACTCACGACATCGAGCCCGTGGTGTAAGTAATTTTCCCCGATGTAATATTTTCCCCGTAATTTTCATGCTGATGACATCAATTTGACGTCACGCTCCATTTAGGGTGATCCCAAATAGTTTTATTGTTCATTATTAATCATTAGTCGTCAATCTCTTCTTCTCATTGGTTTTCTTGCAACAATGAATTCAGACAAGACTCAGGTATAGTTATTTAAACAAAACACAAAGAAAACCGATAAATTGGACGTTTCTGTTGACAAAGTTTGTTTAAATTCGGCTAACTACGTGAAATTCTTGGGAATTTTCATTGACTGCAATCCAAATTGGAAGCGCGAGTTGGAGGCAATAGAATCATCTATCCACTCTGCATGTTATGCCCTAAGAAGCCTCAGAGACGTATTACGTATAGAGCAACTTAAAATTGTCTATTACGCTCTAGTAGAATCCAGATTGCGGTATAGCATAAGGTTTTGGGGAAACAGTTTTTTATATAATGTCAACAGAAGTTTAGTGGCCCATAAGAAAGCTATTCGAGCAATGGTGCACTTACCACTTCCGGGCTCCTGTCGGGATTACTTTGTGAAACTGGGTATTCTCACCAGCCCCAGCTTATACGTTTTCATTCTTCTTACACGGTTTGTCAAAGATATTTCCAAACATAATACTGCTGAAGAACAGGAGTCTCGCTTAGCCACAAGAACGAAAAGTATCAAGTACAGTTTCTGTCCGACACTTCAGGTAGCAAAACATTGTGCAAGATATCAGGCAGTGACCTTATTTAATAAGCTGCCCACTGATCTTAAAGTCGTTACGGACTGGATTTTGTTTAAGCGTAAGTTAAAGTCGCTTTTATTGGCTAAATGCTATTACAGTATTGACAATATTTTTGATAAATCTCAAACTGAAAGTGTGATGTGATATTATTGTAATTTGGTTCTAGTAAGTAGCATTTTTTATATTCATGTAAATTTGTATTTATTGTGATTGACATTTTTTTTTTATAATAGGTATTATGATTAGGTGGGTAGTTTTGTACTTATCTTTCTTATTTTGATGGAGGTAGATCTATCAAATTTCCTCCATTGTCAGTCATCCGCAGACCACGAACCCTGTAAAGTGTTCGAAACGTCGGAATGAAGTTAAAATTAGTTAATAAAGAGTGAGTACTCTTAAATTGTCGCTAACATAATTCAGTTTTTTTTCCTAGACTCTCGACGTTTTTGATAAAACTTAAATTACATTCATAATTTAGAACTTACTGGCATGTTTAATTCTTAAAAATAAACAGTCACTTGCTTTTATCTTTCAAGATATCTTCAAAGGAAAAAAGTGTTCGAGATTTTATTTTGCGAAAATTTACTATGAATACCTTATATCTACTTTGGAACTTGCAATATCGTGCAAGACAACTCGGAGAACAGTACAAAGGACCATAAAAAAGCTAAAAGAAGGTAAAACTACTAAAAGAAAGCAGCGAGAGGGTTATCGGATAAGAAAACGGAATAAAAAATTAGAATTAAAAGTGTGTTAACTGTTTGACCACAAGCCGGCTATTTCGTCCCGATAAGTGTTCAAAAAAATTGGAACAAGCCAAAGTAATGCGCAAAAAATAAAAAATAAACTGCGGAATTGTTACTTATAAAAAACAAAAAGCCCGGAAGAGAACAGTTTCTCAATATAATCGAGTAATCCGACGTTCTAGACTACTGTACGCCTTGTTGGTTCAAAATACAGGTGTACTTAATTATTGATGACGAAACGTATCTTAATGCTGATTTTAAATCAATACCAGGTAATCAATACTCTTCTTCCGGCGACCACCAGAGTCTGTCTGAATCAGAAAAAGTAATTCCAGTCGAAAAATTTGCCAAAAAGTTCCTCGTGGCGCAAGCAATTTCATAGAGCGGCATGAGAATTTTGCCTTTTGTAACCACTAGCACAATTAACACTGATATTTATATATCCGAATGCCTAAAGAAGAAGTTGTTGCCACTTATTCGAAAGCATAATTGCTCGACATAATTTTGGCCAGAATTGGCAAGTTGTCACTATTCATCTACAGCTAAGGAGTGGTATAATAGGAATGCATGCCAATGTTGTACTGAAGGAAAGAGATCGGCCAAATTGCCCAGAATTGCGGCTGATAGAAAAATACTGGGCAAATATAAAAACAAAATTGCTGAAAACATCCCAATCGGCCACAACATTGCCTGATTAATAAAAAAAGTGGATAAAATGTACGAAACTTATCACAAATTATTCCATGCAAAATTCTATGCGTCAGGTCAAGAGGAAAGTTCGAGAATTTTGTCGTCGTGCCTTAGACAAGGAATAAAATTGTTATAGCTGGTCTATTTCGTCGTAAACTTTCAAATAATAAACATTTTTGGGTATCCTTGTATAATATTTTACTGTATTAACCTTTATTCAACTTGCGACAATTTAAAAGTGTTCACTCTTTATACGCGAGTTTATCCGTTTTCATAGTTTTATTTCATGAGTAATCCTCGCGGTAACCGAAGAAAATATTAGGTATTATGGTCTTTTATTTCATCTTCATCTTAGATTAGGTAATTTATAATAGGTTTATAAAAATAAAATACAATAAAACATACAAAAACAATACAAAACAAGTAAACACATTATAAAAAATTTGGTATTATGATTATTATTATTTCTAATACAATGAATATTGTTTAAGAATTTAATAAGAAATCATTTTAATTATGTACGAATAACTTCAACAGTATATTTACACGTGAAATAAATAACACCTACTTGATACGTGAAACATAAATAAAACTATTTGATTTGTTTTTATACATAAATTTTATTAAATGATATTGTTAACACATTTAAATAATTACGTAGAAAACAGAATTCCTATTTAAGGTACAGCACGTATCAAGTAGGAATTATTTATTTCACGAGTAAATATACTACTGTTGAAGTTATTCGTACATGATGAAAATGATTGACGACTAATGATTAATAATGAACAATAAAACTATTTCGGATCACCCTAAATGGAGCGTGACGTCAAATTTATGTCATCGGCATGAAAATTACGGGCCCTGATCATCACCCTATTTCAGTCCACTAAACTTAGGCCTCTCCTATTAACTGTGCGTATGCATTATGCGGCGGCCACGACATTGGTCTAAGGCGATCGGCTTAGCGGAAAACCATACGTGCGAGAGGGAGTACCCATATCGGCATCCCGCTCCAACTCATGGATTCGCTCGCCACTGCTCGCCTTAGACCAATGTCGAGGCCCTTAGGACGTAAATGCCCATAATCTTCGCGCCTGGCAAGCGGATTGGCGATCGTAGTAGTGTGTCTACTATAATGAATGACTTTGCTGCCCATTATTGAAAATGAAAACATGAAAATAGTTTATTTGCCAAACTAACCACTAAAATAATTGAGACCCTGTGTCATGCGCTAGGAAACCCCACAAAAAAAAACACATTTTCTTGAACCTTAAGACGATGGCTATCAGGGAAAAATATAATATGTGTGTGAGTGTGTTCGTCGTCATTAGTGGTCGGACGATGGGAGCAAAACATTATCCAAACTTGTGAAGCTGAAATTTAGCAGGATTCAAAAATCAAGAAAAAAATCGATATTTATGGGAAACCAGCGTCCATATCTAAGTCTAGAATACCCAATTATATGGAATATTTTAAGGGCTTTTTGTGTCAATTATTTCAGCTCCATAAATTTTGTAAAACGATTACTAGTGATCGGACAATAAGAGCAAAATTTTAGCTTTCATTGTCCGATCACTAGTCATCATTTAATCAGCTCGACAGTATGCCACATTCATAATTTTAAATGTATTGTCAACAGCGGCGGCGAATGCTCGCTGCGAGCGTTCATAACGGACTACGTTCGCTCCGGGGAGAGCGAGCGGCTCGCGAGCGAAGCTCGGGCGGCCATCGACCTCGCCATGAAGGCCGAGTGGCGCGAGCGAGCGCCGCCCGAACCGAGCGCCAGGTCAGTGCGAATATAAACCCCCAACGAATTCGGTAACAATTACCCTGTCCACCAATCTCCGTCGTCCGCTTTAAAAGTAAAAATCTGCATACCTCTTAAACAGGTGAAACTTCAAAAAGAAATGAGGTGTCGGTGTCGTATTTGACTTTTGCTGTGTTTCAAAGTCTTATGTAGTTGATTTATAATTTCTTAAAAATAAAATATTTTTCACCACACTTGCTGTTTAAGCACGCCATTGCTTGCGTGCGTAGCGGGAGTAATAGAAAAGTGAAATTCCCTAGGGAGTAACAGAAATGTCAGTACGTCATTTAATAATATTAATAATTAATAATCTTAAACTTTTTTTTTGTCGGCAAGTGTGATGAAAAACATTGTATGCATCACGGTCGGTAAGCGGAATACTAACTCGAGTCATAAAAGCCCTCCGCCTCTCGGCGTCGGGCTTCTAACACTCTCGTTAGTAATTCCGTGCTAACCTCCCTTGATGCACAATGTCAATGTACTATTATTTCATTGCAGGTTTAAGAATAGCATTATACATACCTCGACTATGATGTGACGGGTTGCTGGCCGAATACTATCCGTTATTATTCGGCCGGCAACCAGTCACTTCCCAGCCTCGCTAGTAATGTACTATTATTGACCTAAACAGACTCACGCGAGAAGTCTCGCCGAGAAACTGCGCGCGAGAAGTGAGAAGGCATCTACACTCACACTTGTCGCGTGATTCTGTCTACCATGCGACAATCTCGCTTCTCGCGCAATTTTCTCAAACATAATCACCAAATTACAAGTTTAAAAACCGACTTCTACCGATTTCTCCAAGATCCCCGATTTGTTTCCATCATTGGTTTCCTCAACTCCTACTTTCTGAATGCAAATTCTTGTAAATGAATGAAAATTACCAAAAGCGCCATACATGTAAAGCTTGTTCACGAAATAAAGTAGCCATCGTAAAATCAGTCTCTACTGTTACGCAACAGTCCCATGTAGTTCTAACAGCCATGGGACTGTAAATTGATTCTTCTGTTTTATGTTTAACAATCCAATATCCAAAAGCTTTCGCTGAAAAGTCGTCAAAATCAAAATAACTTCAGATAATGCTTAATGCAAAAGTTTAGGCCCAAAAAAGTGCGAACTTTCGAGACGATTTCAACAATGTTAGTCTTGAAATAGTTAATAAAAATTGTAGACACGAGATTCACAGTTTAGATAGTATCGCTATTGGAATTTAGTAAAGTCCCACCAAACCCAAAATGGTAAAATAAGAAGAAACACTACTTAAATCCAGAAGTTTCAATAAAAGTCCATAATTATGGAGAAATTGATATAAATATCAACCACAGCGTCCGAGAAGATAGGCAAAGAGCCTTTCTTTATAATAACACCCTTACTAAGGTCTCATACAAAAAAAAATAAGAATTATACAGCAATGGCTACTTTATTTTGTGAACAAGCCTTACGTATAAAATTTGAAGAGATACCTCGATTTCTCCAAGATCCCATCATCAGACCCCAACTTGGTGCCAACGGAACCATCTCGAGATAATACACGAAAATAAATTTTAAAATCGGTTCACGTTTGACGGAGATATCAATCAGGTAACATACATAGTACAACAAAAAAACTTCAGTCGAATTGAGAACCTCCTTCTTTTTTTTTTTGAAGTCGCTTTAAAAGCTATCATATTCACGCTTCTCGGGTGTTACCGGGCGTTCTCGGCGTGAGTCTGTATGAGCCAGGGATCAGAACCGATTTTTTTAAAGCCTAAAAATAGCTTGTAAATTGTTAAGACTGTTTCTTAATTCGCCAGTTTCACTAAATTGTCTCTGCCTCTATTAAATCCGTTTCTTCGGTCGCAAACTTCCTTATTTCTCAATTATTTTATGTTGTCAGTTTTACTATTTCGTAATTTTCCTAAATGCAGCGGCATTAGCAGTTGAATCAAATAAGACAATTTTACTTTTCATAGTTACGTTTTTAGAAAGTCACACTCAATCACTAGCGAAATTGACAACTTAGTGAAAATGACGGAAAAGTAAACTGTTGAATCAGCAAAATTGACGAATAAGTAAACTGATGGGTAATACGCTAATTATGTCCTATGTATACGTAAGCGATTCAAATTGCGAAGCGATTCAAGGCGACGAAGTCGCGAATGTATACATGCAATGCGGTGCGATCTCCTTCGCGATTTTTAATAAACAAAACAACACACTATTCGGGCGTCTCGATAGCGTGAAAATACCAAACAAACTAATCGCGTTCGCTTGGCATCGCGTCGCCCGCACGCCGCAACGGATTTGGTACACTTGTATTAGCTTGCGGCTGTTTGATTTTATTGCCTCGTGTCGCGTCGTGTTCGCAAGAGATTCGCTCACCTATGACACCGCGTATTATCAAACCGCGATTAGAATGGGATTCGGATGTACTGTTGACACAACAGTGTACAAGTCAATCTAGGATATATTCACAGTTAGGTAGGTATATTTAAATATTCATAGTTTTCGTGCAGAGACTTACAGACATTAGCTTAATTAATCACTCACTACATCTATAAACAACTCTTTTCTAGATAAAATTTTGTGTCATTTGTTGTGTTAACAGTACTTTCGAATCCCTTTCTCATTCCGGTTTGATAATAATTCTACCATGTTTCCGTAGCCACCGGCTAGTATTCTCCTGCTGTAACACCGCATGGGCCTCAGTCCAGCAATGCGCGCTAATCGCCCGCCGCTGCGGCAGTTGCGGCGGCACGCACGCGGTACGCGCGTTAGCCGCTGCGTTAGGCGCGCTGGCGGCCGCGAGTCGCGCGGCTCACGCGCGGCTGCAGCCCGGGGCCGCGAGGGCCGCGAAATGGCTCGCTGATGACGATATCGTGCGGTTTCTGCAGTCGCTGCCTAATTGGTTGGCTGTTGTTGAGCCTAACGCTGTGAAAAATGAACAGGTAAGATAGATAGCTCATTCTTTCATTATTCAATTTATATTACCTTTAAAATCTCTAAAGCAAAATACCATGACATTTCCTGAAGTCGCTGCGTAATTGGTTGGCTGTTGTTGAGCCTAACGCTGCCAAAAATGAACAGGTAAGATAGATAGCTCATTCTATCATTATTCAATTTATATTCCACTATTTCCAGGTAATTTGCGTGGTAGCATTCTCTCATTGATCATTTTATATTTCCTTTTATGTCTTAAAGCAAAACATGAAGGTTTCTGAAGTCGCTGCGTTCTTGCTATGGCTGTTAAAAAATAACAATTTTGTTCTAGACACACACTTTCTTTTGTAAAAGGACGATACTCTAATTCTGGTATTGAGACTCAGGATTGTTCTGTTTTTCGATACTTTCAATAATGATTTGGCTGTGTTGATTTTGAGATTGTCAAAAATGAATATGAAAGACACATATTGACACTTCTAACACGGGACGATTCCCTTATCTTTTGTCGATTGATTCTAAAGTTGCCAACTCGTAGCCCATTGTAAGTCAGACCCGGGCCTAGTACTCTCGGCAACACCTTGGGGCCCCCGTCCAGCATGCGCGCTGGCGGCCGCGAGTCGCGCGGCTCACGCGCGGCTGCAGCCCGGGGCCGCGAGGGCCGCCAAGTGGCTCGCTGACGACGATATCGTGCGGTTTCTGCAGTCGCTGCCTAATTGGTTGGCTGTTGTTGAGCCTAACGCTGTTAAAAATGAACAGGTAAGATAGATAGCTCATTCTATCATTATTAAATTTATATTACCTTTAAAATCTCTAAAGCAAAATACCATGACATTTCCTGAAGTCGCTGCGTAATTGGTTGGCTGTTGTTGAGCCTAACGCTGATAAAAATGAACAGGTAAGATAGATAGTAGCTCATTCAATCATAATTCAATTTATATTCCACTGTTTCCAGGTAAAATGTGGTAGCTCATTCTCTCATTGATCAATTTATATTTCCCTTTATGTCTTAAAGCAAAACAGCGGTTTCTGAAGTCGCTGCGTTCTTGCTACGGCTGCTAAAAAATAACAATTTTGTTCTAAACACACACTTTCTTGTATAAATTTAGGACGATTCTCTGATTCTGGTATTGAGACTCAGGATGATTCTGTTTTTCGATACTTTCAATGATGATTTGGCTGTGTTGATTTTGAGATTGTCAAAAATGAATATGAAAGACACATTGACACTTCTAACACGGGACGATTCTCTTATCTTTTGTCGATTGATTCTAAAGTTGGCAACTCGTAGGCCATTCTAAGTCAGACCCGGGCCTAGTACTCTCGGCAACACCTTGGGGCCCCCGTCCAGCATGCGCGCTGGCGGCCGCGAGTCGCGCGGCTCACGCGCGGCTGCAGCCCGGGGCCGCGAGGGCCGCCAAGTGGCTCGCTGACGACGATATCGTGCGGTTTCTGCAGTCGCTGCCTAATTGGTTGGCTGTTGTTGAGCCTAACGCTGCTAAAAATGAACAGGTAAGTTAACTGGTCTCATTCTGTCATTATTCAATTTATATTACCTTTAAAATCTCTTAAAGCAAAGTACCATGACATTTAACAGCGTTAGGCTTCTAGTAATGAACAGGTAAAATGCGTGGTAGCTCATTCTCATATATACTCATTCTATCATTGATCACTTTATATTTCCTTGTTTTAAAGCGAAATATGATTACTATGAAATATTCTGAAGTCGCTATGAAATTGGATCGCTGTTAAACCTATGGCTGCTAAAAATGCAGAAATAAGCTCTAGACTAGACACACACTTTCCTTGGTAGATTTAGGGTGGTTCTTGTAGGTATATCGATAAATCATATTATGTGGGTAGCCTAAGCTTGATATGAAATAAATCAGTCTGTATTACGGAACCGTTGTTTACCTATC
>JALPQI010008619.1:0-49096 GCA_025490895.1 Thaumatotibia leucotreta
TGATTTGTACTTTTTATTTTTCTCCAGTAGTCACACTACTTAATACTATATACTTACCCCCTTATTCATAAACGTCTGCTAACTTAACAAGCCGCTAAGTATTGTTTGTCCCTTTTTCTCTTATAGACACATTGCTAAGACCGAAAGGGACAAACAATTATTAGCGGCTTGTTAAGTTAGCAGACGTTTATGAATAAGGGGGTTAAATTATAAATATAAGATGTCATATACCAAAGAAAACTAGGGACATTAGGTGATCTTGGTCGTTTTTCTTTGGTATATGACATCTTATATTTATTATTTAAATTGATATATATGTCGGAACGTCAAGTCTGATCTGACTTGGGTGAATTCTGAGCGGGGCTGGCAACACCGACTATCTCGTGAAGATGGTGGGGGAACTGGTCGAGCATAGTTGTTACTGACGGGGAGACTGCTCCTCACTCTGGATCGAGACGCTCGACAGTTCGGTTGTGCTTCCAACCTCGTTACTGACTTCACCGCGTTCCGTTGTAATCCGTTTTCATCTGAGCTGCATTTGATTATTTTACACTTTTGTTAATGTAAATTAGTTCGATTAAACGACAATATCTTAAATCAAGTTTTATTTCGCAAATATAATGGAAAACAGTGACAAAGCTCCACCCACACCGTTTGACCATCCTTCATCAGAAGTGGTGGAATCTAACGGCCCGCAATCTCCGCGCCTGCCATCAAGATGATGCGGTGATCCTGATAAAACATGGCAGCTTTGGATGGAACAACACAATCATCATTTTCTTGAGTTGATTAAAACCATGAATTCTTCGTCTACGAAAAAGAACATCCACTTGCCAGAATTCAACCCAGACAAAGAAAGCGTGGATCCTCGCGCATGGGTTTCTACAGTGGACATGTGCATCGCTAATCCAGATCTACAAGGAACCGTATGTAGCAAGAACTGAAGGCTGCATCATTTATGAAGCGGAAACTGTCGAGCCAAAATGAGCTTACAAACGACGTGAAGAGACCTCATCAAAATATTGAGGTGCTGCATGTCACATGCTACGTATGTGGAAACGTGGGCCATAAAGCCGTACACTTTCACTCAAGAAAATGACCGCAACAACAAGATAACCCGAAGACTTCAACTACCGACATTCTTGTTAAGAAGACATCGGCAGCGGCGTCTGCCACCTGCTTCAGCTGTGGTTCCGTCGGCCACTACGCGAAAAACTGTCTTCGTCGTAGAGTGGAACAGCAGAGAGCACCAGCAGTGAGTCTGGTTCGTCGCAGGAGAAACGGGTCAACGTCTGCGTGGGCGATTCATCAACGGGGGTGCTCCGTCCGACATACCGGTGAGCAGTTTCTTTTTACGTATGATTCCGGTTGAAGTTGAAGCTGGCAGCTGGCTGGGATACCGTCATCTCACGGGAGATGGCATGAGCTTTATCACTCGAATTAGGTGATAATAGCGACTTTGTACGTTCGAGATATCGTCATCTCACGGGAGATGGCATGAGCTTTATCACTCGAATTAGGTGATAATAGCGACTTTGTACGTTCGAGATATCGTCATCTCACGGGAGATGGCATGAGCTTTATCACTCGAATTAGGTGATAATAGCGACTTTGTACGTTCGAGATATCGTCATCTCATGGGAGATGGCATGAGCTTTATCACTCGAATTAGGTGATAATAGCGGCTTTGTACGTTCGAGATATCGTCATCTCATGGGAGATGGCATGAGCTTTATCACTCGAATTAGGTGATAATAGCGACTTTGTACGTTCGAGATATCGTCATCTCACGGGAGATGGCATGAGCTTTATCACTCGAATTAGGTGATAATAGCGACTTTGTACGTTCGAGATATCGTCATCTCATGGGAGATGGCATGAGCTTTATCACTCGAATTAGGTGATAGTAGCGACTTTATACGTTCGAGACATTGTCATTTAATAGGAGATAGCATGAGCTTTATTACTCGAATAAGATGATGATAGCGACTTTAGACAATTAATGTACTTATGAGCCTTAAGGCAAATGAATGGAAGTACTGGTAAAAAGTTTCATTTCTGTGTATTTTAATTGCCATGTGAAGTTTGTTACTTATAAGGAATTATTCTAGTTTCATAGGTAACTTAAGTATAGTCAGGTTGGCCGAGACGTGATGATATTGCGATTTTTTTTTCTCCTTTCAGATACATCACACAGGGACGTGTGACGTGTCAAGATGGCCGTGTCGGAACGTCAAGTCTGATCTGACTTGGGTGAATTCTGAGCGGGGCTGGCAACACCGACTATCTCGTGAAGATGGTGGGGGAACTGGTCGAGCATAGTTGTTACTGACGGGGAGACTGCTCCTCACTCTGGATCGAGACGCTCGACAGTTCGGTTGTGCTTCCAACCTCGTTACTGACTTCACCGCGTTCCGTTGTAATCCGTTTTCATCTGAGCTGCATTTGATTATTTTACACTTTTGTTAATGTAAATTAGTTCGATTAAACGACAATATCTTAAATCAAGTTTTATTTCGCAAATATAATGGAAAACAGTGACAAAGCTCCACCCACACCGTTTGACCATCCTTCATATATTAATAGAATTTAAAAAATCGAAATATTGCTGCATGCGAAATTACCTCTCATCTTTTACACGAAACAGTAAGTGCTGTAGTAGGATTTGTAAAAAATAAAGATTTTATCCAATAATTCGTAATGCTGTCTACATAAAACCAAAACATTAGTTTTCACTCCACTTGTAATTAATTATAATTATTATAAATTATAGACGCTGTATTATTCCTGAAATAATAACTTCAAACCTTGGGGTGGAGTTTATTAATATCAATACGTTAATCTTGTATTCATGGAAAAGTCTTTGTAGATGATTCTTATAACTACTTTGACAGTGACAAACTTTCTTCAATTTCCATAAGGGCGACCTTGATTAAATTCGTCAAAAACAGTGAGAAGTATTGTAAGAATACATTTTAGGACTCCATAACCCTTAAGGCCGAGCTACACCGGATGCAGCACGTGAGTAGGTATACATCGTGCGTGCCTGTGTCGCCACAATTAAAAAAATACACCTGAAAATTACACCAGGTCAGAAGGCCGAGTGTAGGTAATAAGAATAACTTATAAAAAACGTCTCGATCGCATTTACGTTTTCATCGTCATTTGTATGAAATTGAAAAAGAAAACGTAAACGCGATCGAGACGTTTTTTATAAGTTATTAATTACCTACACTCGGCTTTGAGCGGCCCTACCGCGAAAAACGAAATCCGTAAATTTCGAGGATTTATCTCTCACTCTAATGACGCCTTCGTTTGAGTGACAAAAAACAATTACGAATTTTGATTTCTCGGTAGTAGGCCGGAGCTTGCATTTGAATGAGACTATTTTTTACATGCTATAAAACAAATCAGAGTGTTGTCTTTAGCTTTATTGGAATAAATAAAAAAAAGAACCATAAAATCTGACGATTATGTTTATTCTTTACGATAATATCTAAGGGTCGGAACTTGCAAAACTTCTCAATACATCCATAAAATACACATATCTACACACCCATTTTCAATAATATTCATATTTTTCTTGGCTAAAGTGCCGTATGTCAATTTTAAAGTTTTGTTAAAGTTTTGCACTCATAGTTCCAATCCGACCCCTAGTAATATCAGAATAGTAGAGATTAAAGTAAGAAGTTTTAAAAAAATGCTAAGGAACAGTTTTTTTTAAATAAGTAAGTAGTAAATGGAATCGTTAATTTTCTGTGATTTGAATAGTAATTTGTACTTTTATTTGAATACTTTCCCAACAACTGGCATTTAAATCCTTTTGTAAGAGTTCGTATATTATGCGATGCAACAACAGAGGAAATTCTCGTTCAAGTTACATAAATAGGTACCTCTCTAACAAGCCCATTGATAGATGATCTGCATACTGGTTAGGTACTACTAATACCTAAATTATTTTTTCATGTATGTGTTGTATTGATATATGTATTTATTCTTTGATCTGTACGCTTACGCTTATACTTATATTTGTATTATTATTGTATTGTATTGTTGATGTGGTTCCAATTTCTTCTCAACGTTAACGACCCTGCACTTGCCTTGTTCGTACCTCCGTTCGACTGGCAAAAAATGCCACAATGTAAAGTGAACTTTTGTTAAAGCTCATTATACACTACTTATCAGGTTATTGCTGAAAGATTTTAGATGCGTCTATGGGTAAGACTGGTAAGAGTAAATATGAGTAGCAAATATCTGCATCTCTTCATTACATAGGTATACTTTTGTTTCAAAACTTGTAGTTGTAAACTTGGCTTAATTGAGGCATAGGTAAAGCTACCCAAAAACAATTTCAATTTAAAGATTTCTTACATAAAGTCCTGTACGTTTTGTTACAGCGCAAGCTCAATTCGGCAATTACAATAATGGGCAGAGTTCGAATGCTTTCGGTAGCTTCGGCAACACGCGCCCTCAGACACAGTCAAACGCTTTTGGAAATTTTGGGAACACACGCACCCAAACTCAGGCCAGTGCATTCAGCAGCTTCGGAAACTCTCGAAGTCAGGCCTCGTCGTTTGGTAGTCAAAGTCAGTCAGCCTTTGGCCGTCCTTCAGCGTTTCAACAGACGACGGCGAGCCCTAGAAGCAGTCAGTTCCAACAGCAACCAGCCAGGACTAGCGCTGGATCCTGCAGAGAGCTAAATGAACGTTCTCCTGTGCCAGGGAGCTGCGATCGATACATTGAATGCGTAGTAAGTTGAATTGAAAACTACAATATATGTATCCACTTAATTAGTAGTCAAAATTCAAAGCTGAATGTCATAGCGATGGCAGCAGTCAAACAGCTGAAAACCAGCATTAGCATGACATTTGCCGTAGTCAAATTGTTAAATATGGACTTGACTGTGCCATGGACTTAGTTTTGCCGTTCTCGTATCGCGTCGCGCCTAGTTGCTATTTATTTTCCAAATGATAATTCCTTTACAATGTCGAATATTGAAATCGAATACCTAATGTTTTTACATTTAATATCATAAAAAACATTTTTCAGAATGGTACTGCAGAAGAAAAGACCTGCCCAGATGGATTGTTGTTCAATGCTAATGCACTCTTCACTACGTACCCTTGTCAATATCCTAATGAAGTCCAATGCCTTGAACGGTCATCCCTGCGTGAGTATAAACAGATGATTATTAAGTCTTAAGTCTATGGAAAATTCTCGACGCATGCGCAATTGTGTAAGACATCTACCCAATATTAATTTAACTTGTTCTGAGATGAATACTAAAATGCTACGCGCGTGTCATAAGTTTCGGTTTCCTTGTCGTGTGCCGTGCGAACTTCTTTGTAGAAGTTTAGCATTGCATACTTATAGTATTATTGCTGTTGCCATATATTGTAAAATTTCTGCGAAGTTTTATCATGACTACAGTTAATACTACTATAAAAGATACACACACATGTGGCAAACAATTTCATACTTCAAGATGCGTAAATAAGATATGCCTTTTGTGCAGCGCGATTTCATAGATAAATCTTAAGTAATATTACAAGATTGTGTCAGATATAAGATCTTTTACGGCACGAATTAACATTAACAAGGATAATATTATTGTGAGTTCTCGCTGCTGCAGCAATACCTGTTTACATTTGTGTGTGTTTTCAGAGCCAGCCCAACCGACGGCAGACTGTCCTCATCAGTTTGGATACTACAAGTTGGGCGATGCGAGGAACTGTAGTGGCTTCAGAAGCTGTGTGAATGGTGTGGCGTACGATTTCACGTGTCCCGAAGGACTGGCCTTCAGCTCGGAGAGCTACCGTTGCGAATGGCCTGATGAAGTCGCCGATTGTGACGCCGAAGGTAACTGCTATTTCGAAAGTACTTATCATACGGTAATACTGGTAATAGAGTTTAGAGGAAAACGATACCCTCGGGGGTTTTACGGTTTACAGATCGGGATGGTATCGTGCCATGTTAAATAACTTGGTCAGTATTTTTACATTTTATATAATATAATTACAGGAATGTCATCTGGTTAATATTTTCGACCACCCAAACCATGAGGTCTAGTTCTCGTACACACACGCGTGGCAGACCTTGTTCCAAGTCGGTCGAGTTAGTAACTGTTAGCGTCTGCGTAACTTACATAATTACCTGTATAATTACATGCGTAAATGGTAAGATATATAAAATTGTAATGATTGTTTCAGCTTTTCTTGGTTTCCGCTGCCCAGAAGTGCCAATTTCCAAAGAACTTGGTCCCCCCGCTGGCTACAGATATTACAGGTAATTTTTAATAGTTATTTAACAGTGATAGAAGTGTGGAAAGTACTTTACGTTCCCTTCTAAGTACAGCACACTTTGACAGCACATCACAAGCAAATGTAAGTAGGTGATCTTAAAATACCACTGAGAATACAAGAAAGCCTTCTGCGAGTAAATAGAATTATCATTAGGTTCTGTGAATACATAGAATTATCATTAGGTTCGATTGCAAAAAACGTGTACGCTCATTATGATATAATAAGAGCCTTTAACTATTAAAACAAAATATAACGCCATAATTTTTGTGTTGCCAGTTTACCTTAAAGTTTGTATGACTAACTTTCGTAACGCAGTATAAATGACTCGAACATTTTCATAGTTATACTAAACAACTTACCTATAATAAGCTAATACTCGTTATGAAATATACTAAGCTAATTACCGTTACGAAATTCGCCCTTATTGAATCTATATCCTATTTGCTTATTATGGAAATTTTATGAAACGTAAACTGGCTATACCTCTTTTCGCCAACCCTACGCCTCCCTACGCCCTACACAAACAAAGTATATGTTTATTGTCTAGCATAAAGGGAATATAACTTATTTATATGTATTTAATTCCCACAAAATAATCTTACTAGAAGGCTGTAGATTGTTACTCTAATCTACAAATGTTTTTAAAAGACAAGGTCAATACATATGTCAAACTTTAGCTTTAAAATAAAAAGATGTTATGTATAATTTGATTTGTAGTTCATAATACATCGTAACAGGTTGGCATTTACCAATGTTGACCGGTCAGTCGGTGTCAGGTAGCCGCTAAATGTCAGCAGATGAGCACGACCTTGGTCACGTAACCGATTCATTAGAAATACCATATTGCATAAACTAGCGAATGTATGCGAGCATTTTAAGGATGGTAAGTTCACTTTCTTAACAATCTCAATTGCGTAGCTGACACTGAACAATACGAGCTGTAACCCTGGATTTTGTTTCACGGAGTTTACATTGCACCACAAATTAGAGTATTAAAATTTGTTTCGGCTCATTTTATTCATTGAATGTCTACAAAGTATTCCGTTTTAGGGCTCATTTAAATCGGATTTACTTGTATTTTCACGGTTCAAGTTCAGACATTAAGAATGTTCTAATAGTTTGATGTTAAAAGTCTGTTTCTTTTACAAAACTGTACAATTTGTACTCGTATAGGTACATAAATTAATTAAATCGAATCTAACTAACTTAACTTACCTACATATATCTAAGATTGGCCCTTGTGGCATTGTACCAAGGATGCTGGCGGCATTTACAGTACCTATTTTTACCAACAGGGTCGATTTTTAAAACACGGATGGTTGTATAGATAGGTAATTATTAAAATTAGACCGCGAATTGAGGCAAAATTTTTAAAAATATTTATTTGTCTTATGTCGTTCGGTAAGTTTTCCCCAGTCCTGAACATTATATCTATTAGTGTTTTGAACCGGTGGGGTAAACAAGTCAAAGTCAAGTTATCTCAATGTTAGACTAGTACGCAGTAGTCCATCGCGCGCTGACCTAAACGTTAACGAGTATTATACCCTTGACATTTTAAAGTGTAGAAATATTTGTTAAATTTTGATTCTCGTAATGATTGTGTCCGATTAACATACGATGCGACTCGGGATAATTGTTCATTAAAATAGCTACATTTGAATTTATAAATATAGCCATGATACAATTACATTATTCTAATGGACTGCCTGCATTAAGCCCGAAAGATATTTAGAGTATTTTAAAGACAAGCGGATCTTAATCGCGTAAACTTACGTTTAATTATCGGAAACTATTAATATTCGGAAACGTCAGGATATACTTAATTAAACGTAGGTTTACGCGATGAAGTCCCGTTCGTCTTTAAAATATGAGTGATAATCGTGAAAGTTTAAACCAATATATATTTAGATTCGTTTTAAAAATATCATTGGTGAATAATATACCTAATGCTATGTATGCACAATATCATTTCACTCACGAAGACGACGCGCGGATTTGTCAAAACAAAACAACCTACTACTGCGAAAATCAGATTTCGAAGTTCGCGATGGGGCCCGCAGGCCAGCAACCGCAAACACCGAAGTTCATAAATTTCGGGGATGTCTCTGTCAGTAGAGTGACTGAAAAATCTCGGAAATTCGAACTTCGTTGTTCGCGGTAATAGCAGGCCTGTAATGATACGACAACACGAACTAAGTTAGGCAGTGGCCTACTTATCCCACAAAACCGCGGTTTCCACCGCGAGCTACTAAGCTATGAACTATCGGCTATAAGCACGAACAAAAGATACGCACTCCCGTGTAAATAAAAGAGACACGGCGATACTCGCCCGGCGGTGATAGCTGTTACGGGAGTGCGTATCTTTTGTTCGAGTTTATAGTCGATAGTTCATAGCTCGCGGTGAGACCAGTGTCTAAAGCACTTCGTGAGGGATACGAATACGATTTATCTATAGTTTAAATATTTCACGTGTATTCACTTTCAATCATCATCATCATCAGCCTATGATAGTCCACTGCTGGACGTAAGCCTCTCCTATTAACTATGCGTATAGACGCATTAGGAGGTAAATGCCCATAATCGCCACGCTGGGTAAGCGGATTGGCGATCGCAGTAATGTGTCCACTATGATGACGCTGCTGCCCATCATCAATCTTTAATCAAGTATGGTCAGTGACACTTCAATCCCTTAGTCGACTCTTACGACACCCGCAGAAGGAGTTGGGGTGGTGACAAATGTATTATTTCTGCCGTCACCACACGGCACTTCACTCACTTCCCTTTCAATACCTACGTTTTAATTCACAGGTCCGAAGCTACCTGCCAGAAGTATTTCATTTGCATCGAAGGCCGACCGCGGGCCCTCAGTTGCGGCGGTGATTCAGCCTTCGACGACCTGACGTCCACCTGCGTGTCTGCTGACGAAGTGGCCGCCTGTCCTCAAGAACTTAGAGCCTCCGCCGCCAGGGCTAGGGAGGAAGAAAAACAACGTCTTGCCAAAGAAATTTCTTTCAATGCTCGCCCGATACAGCAGAAGAGAAGATTCTAATCGTCTTTTATAAGGGCATCTTCGCTTTTAACCACCCAATTAGTGTGAGATTTAAAACGCTTTGTAGTCAGGTTTGTAACTACAATTTCGTTTAATTTCAATAAATAATATTTTTTATGGTTATTTTATACAAGGTGCCCGTGAGGACAGGGAAAAATTTTAACAGCATATTCCTGAGACTAAAAGAAGCAAAAAATGTTAAGTGAGTTTTGGTCAAATCTGCAAAAAAAAAATTATTTTATTAGTTTTTTTTCGATGTTTTGAATGCATCAATACACAAAAAAGGGTTTTATTAATGAAACTATCGCGAAAAATGCACTTTAAACATGGATTTAGAATATGGATATGGATTTGACAACGTAATAATAATAGCAAGAACGAAGGGGATGGTCTTATGAAACTTTTTACTAGTGGAAGTGAAAAGGAACGATAATCGTCCGTCCTTATCACTGTGCCACTATTTTTTGTGTGTGTGTGTGTTAGATGCTAAGTCTAAGTGCCACACACACAAGTATCTTCTTAGTAGTAAGTGACTATGTCTATCCTTCTTAGTGGCACACTATGTGCGGCCCCTCGACTTTAAAGTTTTTTTATTTTTTATTTGCTAGGTAATCAAAGATTTTGTGACAAGACTAAGACAACATGGTGACAAAATCGTTTTCTAAAATGCGTTTATTTATAATAGCGTAAACGATTTTAAGAAAAAAAAAATTTTTCTCTTAAAATAGACTGAATCCAGAAAAGTTCATATGACATTTTTAACAATTTTAACTTCAAATGTCAGAAATCCGCTATTGAATTTTTTCCCTTTCCTCATGGACACATAAAAGAAGATTTTGAAATTGTTGTTTTTAACCATTTTTCAAGTTCAAGTATAAATTCATGAAGATTGTATACTTAATTGTCGTTACAAACCTGACTGCAGTTAAGAATCTCACGCTAATTGGGTGTCCCTAAAAGTGCAAACGCCCATAATTAACATAAATTGTAATTTGCAACTAGTCCTCCCCAGTCATTTGCCTGACATTGTCCGAAATGTGTTATTACTTATTACAAATTTTGTATAATTTTTCAGTCATCTAAACTCAAAACCAATACAGTAATAATGTTATACTAGTAACTAGTACGTAACGATTTAACGAAAATAGAAAAAACTTTACAAACAAGTGCCTTATGAGTGTTATTTATCACAAAAAAACGTGTTTCAACGGAAGTCGGTTTGCATGTTTTTGTATTAAAACCCTTAACTTGGCAGTGTATCTTTAAAGATACATACTTTTTGACCCACTTTTTGTATTTTTTTAAAGACAGAATTTTTTGCTCTACACATCGGCGAGGAGGCTAGAACGCACGATTTTTTAAAATTCTGCCAAGTTTAGGGTTAAATATAATAATTGTGTAGACGTAGGTACCTACATACCTTGTTGGGAAGTGTTCATGTAATTAATTGACCTTCGAAACTGACAGGCGACTCTCAAAAATGTGTTAGCCCCCTTGAGATTGGCAGGCCCTATTTCACCATAGTGACCGGTTCTCCTGGTGCCAGCGTCCATAGGCTACGGTTACCACCTACCATAGGACGGGGTGTGTGTTTGTTTGCCACCAATAAAAAGTGTAATGCAAGCACTTTTAGAAATCAACAATAAATACCGACATTTTGATGGAAAAAAAATCACAAAATTAACGACAATTATAGGGAAATTCCAACATAGGCCGAACCTCGTGTCAAGAATTAACGAAAATTGTTTTAGGCCTACTTTTGGAAAGTAAAAATAAGTTTATTAACAAAATAATAGCATTATTCGTAATAATTTAATGTTGGTGGAAAAACTGGCTAAAAAGCACAATGCGGATGGTCTGATACTAAGCGGTAGCCGTAACCTATGGAGCCCGTGACGACAGTAATAGTGATATTTAGGGGCCAGTATTTTTTTTAAATAGGTACCAGGGTCGTGTTCTTTAAAGTTAAAATTTACAGTTTTGCTGTTAGCTTCTCTTTCTAGCCGCTCTCATTGTGAGCGCATAACGTGAGCGGAGCGTAACGCAGTTTCTTGAAGTGTCACCCGGCAAACCAATTTTTAAGACGTTGTCACGTCAATAAAACCGTTTATAAAAAAAATACAGCATGTTCAACATTTTCTACCCAAAAATAAAAATGCATAGTGACGTACTCGCCAGCACTCTCAATACTACATTCATGTCTCTTGCTCTCAATGAGCTTAGTACTAAGCCCGTATTAGACGGTAGACGGCAAGCCGCAAGAAAAGATGCCGACTCTTTGGGCTTGTCCATTAATCACGTCATACGATTTTGGCCTGTTTTGGAAGTCTATTTTATTTTTAGTTACTAGCTATAATGCTGTTCAGCAGAGTAACAATAAACTACATGTGATTTGTCCAATGACCCCCCTCCCCTATGGTGATAATTGGTGATTTTTTCTTGACCCAATCCCCCTATAGAGTATGACGTGATTAATGGACAAGCACTTTGATATTCCGTTCTTTGTTCTGGGGCCTCGGATGTCCTTATCTATTTAAAAGTGTCAAAACAAGACTTCCACTTGTATTACAAGTTACAAGCTTTCGAGAAATGGGCCCCTGTTCTTGATTTCGGATCGCCATGGACGTTCACGATATGCCGTAAGTGAACCGAATTTATAAAATATTTCTTTAATAGTTTCACCGTCCATAAAGTTAAGGATTTCCAGGAATCCCAATATTTTGATACTTATTTCTGCCTCGAGCTATATATCTGTTGATTTATAAAAATATAGAAAATGGACGTGGAAATACTTGAATGGTAAAGTCGTAAGCGACTTGTTGTTAAGTGTGTAGTCCCCTTGTAAAAATATCTCTCAGCCTCACTCGTCATTTTTACCTTTTCTTTCCGGTTAGAAGAATTCCATTATCATTGGCTAATATTGCAATCCAACATTTTAAAATGTCATTTCTAACCAATAGGAATGCTTGTTTTTGTACTTCACAAGAAAAATGTGAGTCGAAAACCGATTTATGAGGAATTCATGTCATTTTTCTGCGAAAGTAGCGCGGTATTGGATTTGCACCTTCCTGTATTCAAATTTGAATTTTGGCCTGTCGAAAAACGATTAGAGATAGGTCATTATTTGCGTTATTCCTTAAAGAATTGATCATACTCAGAAACTTATTATAACGGTGAAGCTTATTATGTAGTGCTGCGAATATCGCGTCGAGGGTGACAGGCGAGGCGCCGCGCGACATCCGCTGGCGCAGCCCTGACGGACGGGCATCGCCCTACTTGCCCCTTCGCATCGAACGGTTGCGTAGTAGCGAACACAAGCCCTAACCACAGAACCCTGTTATTATTTAAAGTCTGTGTCTATATTTGTTTCTAATCGATTTTTTCTTTGTTTAACTGTAATTTGTGCAAGTGATTGATTTGGGTTCACATCATTTAAAGCGACATTTCACTGTGTCGAAAATGGAAGATTCCTACATTATTGCTAATTTTCATACGCTGTGCCGCTTATGTTTGAACAAGAGCTCTCTGATGGTGTCGATTTTCGGAGCCGCGCCTGATGATGAAACTAATTCGGCGCTAACCTCGAAAATCGCAGACTTTGCTGAACTTCAGGTTAGTTCACTAATTAAACACAATAACATAATTGACTTACCACTCTACTACCTTGGCAAACATTTATATGACTGTGTACCTAATAAATATTTTTTTCTTTCTTTATAGATGGACCCTAATGATGGCTTACCTGGGAGAATCTGCTACAAGTGCTTATTTAAAGTAGACAAATGTTCTAAATTTAAGCTTCAGTGTATACAGAGTGAGACAAGACTGAGACAAATCACAAATAGAGTAAATGAACAAGAGAATTCCAATTCCTCTGAGGTATCCAATTTCTACACCTCCACTCAAGATGTCAACAAGCAAGATTATATTGTAGAAGATAGTGTTGTTATGGTGGTTGATCCAAGTTTAGACTATGACTCCTCAGAAGAATCTGACAATCCAGATCAACCAGATGCAGATGCCACTGAACGTAATGCCACTCCTGATGGCGACCATATGCCAGAGTCATTCTTCAAAAATGTATTCATGTGCCAGTATTGTGACCACGCTTTCATTTCACAAGACAAATGTAAAGAACACGAACTTGCTTATCATGATCCTAATTTGCCGTTCAAATGTATGGAATGCAGCTTAGTATTTCCTGAGCGTAGCCAATACGTTCAGCATACAAAGCAAGTACATGGCAATGATAAGCCTTATCACTGTCCAGAGTGTGATAAATCTTTCGGCCGTCGATCAGATTTAAGGAAGCATTCTATAGTTCATACTGGCATCAGACCTTATCAGTGCCACTACTGCCTTAAGAGCTTCTCCCGTAATACAAATCTTAGCAAACATCTCAGAATTCATGCAGGCCACAAACCACATGTGTGCCCGTTGTGTCCAAGAAGCTTTGTGTGTCGTAATGACTTGCAGCGCCATGTCCTGGTCCATTCTGGTATGAAACCATATGCTTGCCGTAAATGCCCCTTAACATTTGGCAGAAGAGACAAACTAATCAAACATGAAGTCAGACATGGGCCGCTTAGTCCGAACCAGGTGCATGAAATAGATAATGATCAAGAGACTCATGATATGGTTGTCAGTGTTAATCCCTACAGCAACTTACTCACATCTCCAACCCACCAAAACCCTGATTATGATCTGCCTAGAGTGCCAGACCACATTTCCGGTGTTAGTAGTTTTATGAATCAGATACAAAAGAACCCATCCACCTCAGGCAAACAAACAACATCACCTCCTAAACCAAAACCGGTGTCGAATAAAAATAGGCCTAAAAATATCAAATGTCACCAATGTCCAAAGAAGCTGTCCTCCTTAGATGCATATAAAACTCACGTCTCAATAGCACACATTGGGAACAGAGGATTCCAATGCAAAATATGTTTTAAGAAATTCTCACGCAAGAGAGAACTGGACCGTCACGTGACCCTTCACTCTGGCATGAAGCCCTTCTCTTGCAGTCAATGTGACAAGAAATTCAATAGGAAAGATAAATTGAATAAGCATGAACAAACTCATGAGTGCCTGGTTGTGAACATGCCTTGTATTGAATGTGGGGTTACTTTTGAGAAAAAGGCTGATTTAGTGGCCCATATTAAGTCTCATTTTACAGATAACTTTGATGATAAGCCTGAGATAAAAAAAGAAGATGAGCCTGAGTTCCCAATAGATGAAAACTATTATGACTTGGAAACCTGAGATCAGGACTTTAACATTGGCAACTTTTCATTGATTACTTAATACTAAATCACTGTGGAATCATTCTGCAACACTTCTGTCCTTACATTTAAAAAAATGTTCCAATTCATAATATTCTGCATCACATTAGATAACTAAGATGAACAATATAGATAGACTTATTGTTGTAACTGTTAAATTTTAAAGATTTCTAAATGTGATTATTATAAATAGTATTACATTGTACTAGATCAACTAACTTGTATATGCATGTATCACAATACGGAGCTAATATGTAAAATGTGGATCTAGGCTACTACATCATTATAATAATACTATCTATGACTAAATGTGGTAGCTGCAATCTGTTTATTGACACTTTGGATCAATCTCCATTTTAAACTATCAGAAATACTAATTGTTGCTATTACGTATTTAAGAAATAAATTATTGTAGTCATATTAGTCATTAGATAGATGTGCAGAGCTGCTGCTCCTAAAAACTTATTCTGTTACTACATATACATGTTAATACAAATTATATGCACCAATGATTATGATTATGCTAGTAAAAAATCAAACCATTCATTTGGTAGTCATAAGATTATCAAGATCATGAGGAAAAAGGAAAGATGATTCTTCAAAAGGAGTTATTGAAATTAGGTTCATATCATTTTATGTAAAACCACATCAGACAAAAATATGGGTAAAAAAATATCTTATGTAACAGGAACATTTTCTCGTGAATAAATTCAATCTATTTTTTCTAAAGTTTATGTACTGTTTATGTTAATTTATATGGTAGTTCTACTCAAAAACACGAGCTCCTTTGATTCTAATAAGAGAGGCTTCCGAATTTTTTATTTTCCATTTTATGCCAGTCCGGCAATTTCAAAGAGTACAAAAAAATAGAACATTTTCATTACAAAGAGCCTGTGATTCTCAGTAGGAAAAGCAATAAATGTAACAACGTTATAAAATAAATTGAATGAATTTCTTCTCGCGTAAATGTCCAAATGTCTCAACGTTATGTCCAAAATAATATTAATACCTATTTGAACTGTGTTAATCTTAAAACGAAATCGAAGCTATACTTAATTACTTATACTCAAAAACACCCATATCTAGATTGAAGGAAAGGTGACATTTCCATAAATTTAATGCTGTAGATCCGCGGTTGAGTAAGTATAGAGACGAAATACTTTGTGAAGCTAAGTTTAAATAATGTCCTTTGTTTACATTACATCACAATTGTTTTAATATATTATAATGGTGGAAATTTTACAAAAACACTAATTTGTTTTTCCTAGTTTAAATATGAATATGATTCTCATTGGCAATTTATGTTCCAAGTATTGTTTAATTATTATGATTATTTTAGTTTTAATAAAAATGAATGTGTATGTTCACCAGAACTTGTGCAAGATGAAAAGTGAATGAATAAAAATTTAATTGATCTTATGTTGAAGTGGTTTTCGTTATGATTATGAATCACCATCATCATCATATCAGCCTAAAGACGTGCACTGCTGAACATAGGCCTCATCAGTCCATCTTGCGGGGCACCCACGCTGCGCCTTCCGGTACGTGGCCGCCACTCGAGAACCTTTCCGTCCCAACGGTTATCGGCTCTACGTGCGATGTGCCCCGCCCACTGCCATTGATTATGAATATTTATGATATATTCCTTAATTGTTGAATATTGAGGATCTTTGAATTTCCAGCCAACTTATAGTAGTTTGCCACTTCGTGGAGTCAACAGGAAACATCACATTGGCATTTCCAGCCATTAATGCCTGCCACAAGGTCTAACGTAAAATAACATTGATGACGTGACGTGACCCAAACCAGTAGTAGCCAGTGTGGCAAAGGCGAACGTGCTGCAGTTATTATGGGTCGAATTTAAAAAAATGCACATTGATAAGGCCTTAATCAAAACAAAAATCACGATCGCGTCAATTGTGTTACGAAAGTTAGTCATACTAATTATAGTGTGTACTCTGTCCAACAACCTTTGGCAGTAGAAAAAGGCGTCATATTAAAAAAATGTAGGCGCGTATTATATTTATTGATTGCTCATAGAAAAATTGAAATTGATGCCTTTTTCACTGCCTAAAGTCGTTACACAATTTAGCTTTGTAACTATGTACAATTTTTTTGCAATCGACCCTTGTAATAAAATAATATAGCTTAACGTATACTCATCCAACTGGAACCATGTCAAAACTATACGTGTGAAGTAAGCATGAAATAAGATAGTGTTACTTTGACATCGGTCCTGATCCTGATTGGCCCAGGGTTCCAATTGGTCGATTGTACAGTCGCCATGAGATATATCGGAGTTGCCACGGTACCAAAAAATATCGGAAACCAAAGAGTATAATAATAGTATTCGAAACTGTACTCTGATGGCGACTATGCGTCGGACGGTCTGCCACCTAGAGGACTAAATCGGAACTTTGGGTTTTCGATATTGTTTCTGCTACCAGCCAGCGCTACGTAGGAGGGAGGTCCCAAAGAGAATACCTATAATCACTACGTGTGAGGTCCAAACAGAGGCCCTACCGCGAACCACGAACGAAGTATGGCCTCACTGTCACACCTACGTACGAATTCACGTGTGCGAGAGAGAGGCAACACTTCGTTCCTGGTTCGCGGTAGGGCCTCAGCTATCAGATTCTGCCTACGATCGCTGTGTGTACGTCGACGTCAAAGATATCGTTACGGTTTAGGTGCCAAAAATATATTTACACGACTTTATTGCCTTGACATTAAGGTTGTGTAAATATATTTTTGGTACCTAAACTGTAACGATATATTTCTGCCGCGCTAAGTACAAAAGACGCATCTCTTATAGTAGCTCTATGGGAGATACGTCCTTTTTAGTTAGCACGGCAGATTTGACGTCGATTGTGTACAGGGGCGTAGCTACTGCCGTATTTGCCGTATCAATTATACGGGGCCCCCAGTGTGTAAGGAAAAAGAATAAAAACTTTCTAATTTATATTACCTCCATATAAGGGCCTCCAACATTTTTTTATACGGGGCCCCGACAAGGCACGCTACGCCACTGATTGTGTACGAGGATCACGCAATATACTGCAGTATTAAAAAGAATAATTGTAATTTTTTTTAATGGGTGTAGATAACCTCAGCAGCTAGAGCGAGTTTAGTGTAGGTACTCATGTATTTTTTTTAGTTTTCGGTCCCACTGTTGGGTATATGCCTCCCCCATCTTCACGACCTCGCCCGTGTTCCCATTAGGTACTTCAAACTACAAAATGCATCCCAGTTGTCCCGCCATCTCTTTCTCGGTCTGCCTCTGCTCTAGCTATCCTGAGGAGACCATTTGGTTTCCAATTTGGTCCATCGTACTGGGTGCAGTCAGCTAATGTGGGGTGTGTCCAGCCTTTGCTTAACACTGCCTAATGCCTTGTTGTAATACAAGAAAGTGATATAGTGGTATTAATTATTTGCTTGATGCTTTGAATGAATAAAATAAAATAGCATGTAGTATAAATATTTAATTAACCAGCCAATGGATTTGCATGAATGGTAATTGAAGTAATTTTTGCATCATTTAGGGGCTTATACGTTTTTGGATTCACTGCCATTTTCTCCAAGTCATCAAGGGCTTCAAATCCATCCAAGACTCTGAAAATTAACAAGTATTTATAAGAAAGGATGAAAAATAACAAAAACATTGCTGGACCAGTCGAAATAAATAGGCAAACACTAGCCAACCTGCATTTTATAGATATAGATGAAAACATAATGCTAATTTCTGTACTACGGGCAGGTTGTACCAACCACACTTAAAAGGCTGATCAGCTTTAGCCAGCAGAGTAAGTACTATGAAATAAACTACACAAAAATTTCCATGAACAGATTAAATATAAATAATGACACGCAGTTTGGTGCAGCATAAGGGAGAAAAGACAGGCATAAAAAAACCCCCCTGTAGGACTATCTTTTTGTATTTATTCTTGTACAATTTATTTGGTACAGTCGAAGACAAAATAAGGGGTATACAAAAACGTTAAAAAATATGTCCCAGTGCACTCTAATTCTGTGTAATAAGTACGTCGTAACATATTTATGAACGGATTCTTTCGATACTTATTTTTGCACTTTACTGTAGTACATATATAATATCGAGAGTTGCGTGGTGGAACCCTATACTCGTAAGTCGAGCAAACAGTTTTGAAATACGAAATATATGACACTAACTTGAGGTTGATATTTCAATGAAAAATTATGTCGACTTATCGGGTTTGACCAGGCAACCATCAATATTATATAATGACGTGGAGGTTTGAATCCAGGATTTTTTGTCTTGCCCATTAAAGGGTTAAAACAAATGTCATTTGGTGGTGGTTCACATTAAAATAACTTAAAAAAAAACAATGTGTTTTCTTTTCTGCTTCTAGTACATTCTTACCTTCCAAACAATGTGTATTTCAAGTCTAAATGTGGTTGCTCTCCATAGGTAATAAAAAACTGACTGCCATTTGTATTAGGACCATTGTTTGCCATGCTCACCATACCTCTTGCATTGTGCTGGAAGTAAACAAACACATAATTAAAGTAAAAATTTTGGATTATTTCTTTAACAGTATTAGTGGCCATAGAAAATCATGAATATGATTTAATGATTGATGATAATTGATTACAATAAAAACAGCAGGGAATAAAACAAAATAAATTCTCAATTTAAATTCTTTTACCTATTTAATTTTTATGGGGGTTGGTATTTTATGTTGATACTGATACTTTTGTTAACCCGGCGAGCATGAGGTGAAAAAATGACATTGGAAAATAGACTTTGTCATTATTGACATAAGTGACAGGGGTGGGTATGAGATACCCTGGGTCATGCTCCCCGGGTTAATATTGCTACTTTCTGTTAATAATATATTGATACTTTAAAAATTAAATGCAATTACTTTATTATACTTTTATTGTCTTATTCATAAGCATCTCCTAATTTAGAAAACCAGATAAATCGAACAACAGCCTTAAAGTTACAGTAGGAATAGAACATGATTGGTGTGACAGTATGTCACCGCAAGATACTTTTTACTAAACATGTCAATAAAATAAGAAATAGATATCTTGGGCCATCTTACACAAATCAACCTAGTCCCATGGTAAACTCAATTAGGGCTTGTGATGAGGGTACAGTTTCTTAGGCAAGGTCACTACCAACTAGGCTATGGAGGCTTAAAAGGGAGATGAATTGTCTATGTCACAGCAAGATACTGTTGCTTTAATCATGTACTAACCTTACTGGTCTGGATAAAATACATGGGTTTTGGTGCCCAATCGATACTGTATTTCACCAGAGTTGGGGTGAATGATTATTTACACACACATCTAAATAAAGTACTAATTGCAAAAATGTTGTGAATGAATGAATTACTTTAAAACTTAATGTGGATTGTGACAAAATATTGAAGCAAATCCCTTGAAAAATATTTTGGTTAATCTTACAGTTGTAACAAAATTTCCTGCAGTAGGAATTCCATTTTCCCTTGTTTACAAGACATGTGGATGTGTCTGACTTCAACTATAAGTTAATTTACATTGTTTAGATGTGTGTAGGTAAATTTAGTATACCACACTTGTAAAATGTTGGGTTAACTAGCTAGGCGAAGTACATACATTTTCTACACTACTATTTGATTAATCATATATTAGCAGCCTAAACCAAGATTGTGTTAGTGGGGCTAAATTGCATACACAAAAAACACTAATTTTACCTTTAAATCTTCTCTAAATTCATCTTCAAACTTTTTGCCCCAGATAGAAGTCCCTCCTTTACCAGTACCAGATGGATCACCAGTTTGAACTATAAATCCCTGTAAAAAATAAGTAAATAAGTAAAAAATAAGTAATTTCCAATGGAATGTAATAATAGTGTGTTTAAGTATAAACATTTGATATACTTTCACTCTAGCACTTACTAACTAACTACTAACTCAGCACTACCAAATTTAATAACTCTAAACAGATATAGAAGGATGAAAAGAATACTTTTATAATATGTTAAAAAAAAACAGAATGAGAATTTGTGTTGTTTCACTGCTCACAATACCCACAAACAGGTCTCCACCCTAAGTATCTTAACATACTCAATTCGTAATAAACCACGTCATTGAATGGAATTTACCTTAATGTTTCGATGAAATAAACAACCATTGTAATAGTCACTAGCACATAATGCCAGGAAGTTTTCACATGTTCTTGGACACTGCTCGCAGAATAATTCGATTTTTATATCGCCGACATCAGTATGCAACGTGACAGACATATTATTTTATAAGTTAAAACTAAGTATTCCTTAAATTCAGTTAAAAGAAAAGATTGTTTGAACACACAGATTGAGGTTACGTTTCACTCTTTATGTCAATTTGACAGTTGGGGGTTGGGTTGCCTAACGTAATTTAAGCGCTCTATAGACGTTCGTGACTGATGCTTGCCATTTGCAATACATTGCGGCATAAAAATGATCCACCTATTTCTTGACAACAGACATTATCTTGGCAATGACTATCTATAGGCGAATGTTGTCAGGTGTATAGAGGCCCATTCAACTGTTATAGACGTAGACTGGCCTACTACTACAAAAATAGAAATTCGTTAATTTCGATATTTTTTGTTTATGTTAATTTAGAATTATACGAATGCAGCGTTGCTAACCCGCGATGATTCAAAGCCGTGTTTTCCACTACCACTTCTTCTTGCATAACAGCTAGTATAAATCTATGTAACGATTTTATTACAAAAGGTTATACACAGGGGAACCTAGTTGTGTCGTTAATTGTTTTATCACAAAATTAGTACATTCAATTCCTTAACTTTATGTATGTCCATCGAAAAGACACGTGGTAACGGTAGTAAGAATACATTTATCACCACCCCAACTCTTCCCGTAAATCAATTTTTTTTAAGTGATTGGAGTGTCACTGACCATCCATAACACAGATGATGGGCTGCAGCATCACCATAGTGGACACGCTACTGGGATCGCCAATCCGCTTGCCAGGGTGGCGTGGCGATTATGGGCTTTTAACTCCTAATGCTTCCATGCGCGTAGACAATAGGAGAAGCCTAAGTCTGGCAGTGGACATCGACCATTCCTTCGGGTTTGACACTTAGTGGGTGTGGTTAGTAAGGCCGATACTGGAGCGTCAGCTAAGACCGCACTTCGCACAAGTATTTAAATGAAGCGTTTGGCGAGTCGGGAGGAAGGAAGCGAAACCTATTTAATAAAAGTACCATAATTAAACAATGCTAAATTGTTTATTGAGATCACGTAATTTACAAGCTATTCTACTCCACCAGCCTTTTCGTTTTGCCCCGCATGAGGATCATGCGAATTCTCGTCTACACATCCGTAGTTGCCAAGAATTCTTTGGCCAGTAGGGTCGAAGGGAGACCTTGTGTGCAAAGTGGCCTTGTATTTCTTTCCCAATACTTCTATTTCGTAGTCGCCACTTTGTAAGTAGTCTTTAGTGACTACGGATCCCTTATTGTTGACGTATCCGATGCCGATGGGCTTGTCTAGGTAGTAGCCGTAGTCGCCGCGCCTGAGATAGCCCACTGGTTCGCCGTTTCTGAATATGGCTTCTTGGCCGAATATCGCCACCTGTCAATAACATTATCTAATTATTTTGATAAAGCGTATAAATATACAAGATGGCCTAAAAATAAGTGCATTCCATTCTCGTCACCCTTGAGATTTTGAGACTCAAAATAGGTGCCCTAGGAGTTTTTTTGGAAGTTACAGTAGAGTAGATTTTTTTAAATAACGTACTAGGGTGAATCAACCCTTTCTGTCTGTGATTGCCATGGCTATGGTTACCTGAGTAACGCTGGTTTTCTGAAAAATTATGTTACTTAAACTATGCATATTTGCATTTTTCTGGTGTTAATAAACCCTTTCCTTAATGTGCCATCTACAAAACTGGGCTACATGCATGTTTGTATTATTTAAGTAGCATAATTTTACATAAAACCAGAGTGACTCACATGACTGTAACCATGGAAATAAGAGACAAAAAAAAGGTGACTCACCCAATAGGTATTACGTGCTACTATAGCTACTTAGAACGACTACTTCTAAAAAGTCACTTTTTTCTGGAATAAATCCGTGATGGTGCTTATTCTGCTTCTCATAATCTCACTCGCTGCGGGAATGTAATTATTTTTTTGCCACCCTGTATAATAAGACTTGTAACTTAAAGGAACAAATCGAACTTATAAGCACTTGTATGCCGGAACGTGGATCCGCGTACGAGAAAACTATTAGAAAAAAATATTTCCGGCACACGAGAGGATAATGTAGTGATTAGGAGAATGTAGGAGTTTTTTTGTTGCAGCCTTTTAGTAGCAGAATTTCACCTTATCTTCGAGTGTGAAGAAAGCGTATTTCTTAGTGACTCCCTCCTTTCTCGCGCGCGTGACGTGTTCGTTGCCGATGTAGTTGCCGCCCTTCCGGCATGCGAACGCAAGGTTGGCTTCTACCGGATTGTCGTCAGACCTCAAGTCAGCGTTCCATAGATGGTACCCTGTGGGACCAATGAGATACAAGTGCTATATTACCTATAGCTACAGCATTTTGGACAGTGAACGCCAGAAGATTACGTGCATGAACTGGCACAAAAGGTTGGGTGAACGAAACAAAGTATCTGAGAGTGGATGTCAAAATGGTTGTAGAAACAGGTTGGATTGCCAGGGCCGCGTACATTCGAATGAACGGTTTCATTTGTTTAATTCATTCGTGCCAGTTTGTGTTAACATTAATTTTAAGATACAAAATGTCAAGTCTTATTGAGACTGTTTTACTTGACATCTCGGTGAATCAACTTTTTTCTGTCTGTTATTGCCATGGTTAAGGTCGCCTGAGTCACGCTGGTTTTATTCAAGATTATGCTACTTACGAGTAAATTATGCAAGCATGCATGTAGTGCATGTTTGTAGGTGGCCCATTAAGGAAAGGCCTTATTAACACCAGAAAAATGTACCTATGGCAATAACAGACAGAAAAAAGTTGATTCACCCATCTAGATTAAAACACACAAGTCAATCATTCCTCTCCACTTATTTTTATAATTATTCGCCGTTGTACTTACCAGAAGTATATTCCTAATTTTGATAATAAATAAATTTGTGTCATATTCGTCGCGCGGAGGTTCGCGTATCGCTAACGTTCAGTAGCGTATCGTAGTTTTCTTTCTCTCTGATACTCTTTCGTATTAGTGCGACAAAGACAGTTGTTTCGTTCACGACTAAGCGTTAGCTATTAGTATCTTGGCTACGGACCCAGTTTTGGTACGATCCTTAATATTCTTATGTATTATACCTGTGATATATCGCTTATTATTATTACAGGTAAATTCAACAAACCTAGCACGAATGGATCGAGTATTTGACAGAAAGTATCTAAGTATAGATAGTTCCACGAGAGTTGAGATTACGCACACCACATGTCATGTAAACACAAGGGGAATTTTATATTAGTGTTTTTTTTTTCGTACCGACAGCAAATTTAATTACAATTAGCCCTAAAGTTTGTTAAAGGGACTTCCTTCAATATATTGATGCAAAACGCATTAAGTCATTCGCTCATTCTCTACATTATTTGCAATTATTTAGATATGTGTATAATTGCACGTATGGTATAGCACAGAGGCATACGTACAGTGATAGATGATATTCATTTCATGAATTCCATACGCTTCGGTGAATTAACATTTTACCTTTCTCGGCACTGAGCGAAGTCAGCGCTCTCCAGCCAGCGTTCTTAAGCCCATGCGTGCGACTCAACGCCTTATAAATCGAGACGGCGTTCGCGGAGGGTATGTGCAGCTCCCAGCCCAGTTCTCCCGACCACCCGATGCGTAGGGCTCGGCAGGTGTACGTCTTGTTCTCGGGGGAGTGCGGCGCCCTCGAGAGGTGTGTGCTTTTGGCTCGAGCTTTACTTTCACACTTGTTTACAAGTTCTTATGCACTGGTCCCAACGCGAAGCTATATCGGCTATAGAAACGACCAATCGACAAGCACTTTCTGATGTGCGATATCGCTGGAAATTAAAGAGACGGCCATATTTATAGCTCACCGCTGAGCGGGTAACAAACACCGTGTCTCTTTTAATTACGCGGGAGTGTTTATCGTTTGTTTCTATAGCCGATAGCTCACAGCTTACCCGCTCGCGGACCCAGTGCCGTATGAACCGCCTTTAATACACAATGTATTACCTTTCTCAGCACTGAGGGAAGTCAGCGCCCTCCAGCCAGCGTTCCTAAGCCCATGCGTGCGACTCAAAGCCTTATAAATCGAGACGGCGTTCGCGGAGGGTATGTGCAGCTCCCAGCCCAGTTCTCCCGACCACCCGATGCGTAGGGCTCGGCAGGTGTACGTCTTGTTCTCGGGGGAGTGCGGCGCCCTCGAGAGGTGTATGCTGCGGTGAGTGCTCACTGGGAACGCGTCGTTGGAGAGACCCGCGTCGGTGAATCGTTGGAGTATCCTTTGGCTGGAAGGGGTAACAGTTGATAAGGACGATGTAATACTCTTATTGTAAACACTGGTGCATTAGTATACTGGCCGGACGAAAGGGATTACCAGTCAATAACATGTAGATCGAAAAATAAAATAATAGTGCAAAAGTGGTTCATTTTATGTCAGGGCGAAATCTTCAGAGTGCTATATGTTGTACTGAAAAACGTACGATACACGTGCAAAAAGGAAATTCGTAACTCGTGTCGATTTAAAGCACTCCCTTCGGTCGTGCTTTAATTTACCTCCACTCAATTTCATTTTTTCGTTCTAGTATCGTAATGTACTATTCCCTGTATTATCCCGCAACTAGTCATTTCAAAAGACATAAGAGAAAAAATAACAATGTCAAAAGCAAGGGCGGCCGGGTTGTGTATAGCTCATGACTGTGTACCCTATTTATATTATAACTTAATAAGTTGATATCTATAAATTAAGCACTATGATATATACCTTTGCGGCCCTTGCACGCTGAGGATGCAGAGCTGTTTAGTGACGTCAGTGATGGTGGCTCGCAGTTTGTGAGTGTTGATGATCCTGCGCAGGTGTGCCAGGTTGTGTGACGCGCTGAGCCCGCTTGTCACTATGTAGTGACCGACGTTGTCGCTATAGTAGTATATTGTACCTGTGCGGCCCTTGCACGCTGAGGATGCAGAGCTGTTTAGTGACGTCAGTGATGGTGGCTCGCAGTTTGTGAGTGTTGATGATCCTGCGCAGGTGTGCCAGGTTGTGTGACGCGCTGAGCCCGCTTGTCACTATGTAGTGACCGACGTTGTCGCTATACTAGTATATTGTACCTGTGCGGCCCTTGCACGCTGAGGATGCAGAGCTGTTTAGTGACGTCAGTGATGGTGGCTCGCAGTTTGTGAGTGTTGATGATCCTGCGCAGGTGTGCCAGGTTGTGTGACGCGCTGAGCCCGCTTGTCACTATGTAGTGACCGACGTTGTCGCTATAGTAGTATATTGTACCTGTGCGGCCCTTGCACGCTGAGGATGCAGAGCTGTTTAGTGACGTCAGTGATGGTGGCTCGCAGTTTGTGAGTGTTGATGATCCTGCGCAGGTGTGCCAGGTTGTGTGACGCGCTGAGCCCGCTTGTCACTATGTAGTGACCGACGTTGTCGCTATAGTAGTATATTGTACCTGTGCGGCCCTTGCACGCTGAGGATGCAGAGCTGTTTAGTGACGTCAGTGATGGTGGCTCGCAGTTTGTGAGTGTTGATGATCCTGCGCAGGTGTGCCAGGTTGTGTGACGCGCTGAACCCACTTGTTACTACGTAGTAGCCGAGACCCTGCATTCGTTGGACAATTGAGTAGGTATTCTTTTTGAAACAATAGGTCGGTTTTATACTTTTCCATAGACATCATTATCACAATCAGTTTAACTATGGGAACTTTTTTGTCTTAAGTAGGTAAAATTTGTAATGAAAAGTTGTACCAATTTTTGTAAAGAAATAACTTTTTGGAACAGCTGTCATAACTCAAGTGGGTAACTATTCTAGTATCTACAGATATTAAGAAAATCGATATGAAATATGAAATCAGTACGTTTTCTTAATGTAAACCGCACGAAATTCGATCTCGAGTAATATCAGAATAGGGACTTCATTTGACTGTATTTTAAAGTACTTAGGTGTTTAGATAAAGACAGTAAGTGTATGCAACTATACGTAATTAGGCCTCAAAACACTGGTGTGTACTCGTCTTAAAATAATTCGCTTCGCTCGTTTCATAAAAACACACTCGTGTAGAACACGCCTCTTATTACGTACGGTTACATAAAGTACTGTAAATCGCACGAGAGTACTATGAAATGCAGTAGCACATTAGGTACCTTGAACACCGGTTCATGTAACTGGCCGCTGCCGCCGTCCAGAATGCTGACAGTCACGTCAGCTTCCACGCCGCCCTTGTCGTTCAACATCAGCGTGTACACAACCCTGTCAATTGTATGGCCCTGTTTATGTATGTATGACACATGAAGGTGATTGTCCGGCGAGCGCTTCAACAGCTCGGATTCGTCATTGTCGTCTCGCGACTACATTGATTATGCTAGACTTAGTACTGGTTCATAATTACGTTTTCATCACACTTGCTGTCTAAGCGCGCAATTGCGTGCGTAGCGGGAGTAATAGAAAAGTGAAATTCCCTAGGGAGTAATAGAAATGTTTGTAGGTCATTTAGTAATATTACGTCTTAAACATTTTTTTGTCGGCAAGTGTGATGAAAAACATTGTATGCATCACGGTCGGTAAGCGGAATACTAACTCGAGTCAACGGCGTCGGGCTTCTAACACTCTCGTTAGTAATTCCGAACTTACCTCCCTTGATGCACAATGTACTATTACATGTAAACAATACTCTTAGAATCGTGCCTATAACCTCTCGTAATTTTTGTTGAGACAACAATAACGAAATAAAAACGCGGTAAAAACGCTCAATATTCACCAATGATTATACAGCTATTTAACATTTTCTGATAGCACATCGACACACCATTTAGTTGGAGTTCATTAGTAAATCTAGCATTGCCATGGCGGGATACCCCTTCGAAAGACACCGTTTATGATCTATTTCGCTAACTAAATCGTTTATTTCCTTTCCCTTAAGAGGGAATCCTCGAAATATGGAGCGCTGAGCAAGTTTAAAACCCACTAAACGCAGCCAGCATACTTATTTAAATGTTTATCCAAATTACATATTAGACCACTTTATACACCGTGATTTCTAATAACCCGAAAGATTTTAACAGTGCGTTCCTGACCACATTTAGAAACTATAATGTCGTATAAACTTTTCTGGATATCGCCTAGTTTCAGAGTTATTACCTATTAAAAAAAAAACATATTTTCTAATTGTAACTCGGTACAAAAGGTCTTTTTAACAGCGTTGGTGCCATTATGGAGAATAGTCTCACTAACCTTATTAATAGATGTCGAAAAGTGAGAAATAAAACCTTTTAAAAATGAGGTTTTTGTAAAAAAATTACCTTAACACTCACTGTAAGTGCTAGTTTCATGAATAACTTTTACTTTTTATGTTAAAATACATTCAAAAATTAAATAACAATTGAAAAAAAAAAAATATTTTTTTCGCCAAAAATGACAAAAGTCATATAATATTTTTTGTTTGTTTTTACATCAAAAATGCGTGGTTAAAATCTTTCGGGTTATTAGAGATCACGGTGTATATGTATATCCTATCACCTGTACAATGTACAGTCGCCATCAAACAAATAACAACAGCCACGGTGCTCCAAAATATCTGAGTTGACCCAAATAAATAAAAATAAAATAAAACACCACGACAATAGAGGCTTGTTCAGATATTTACGAACATACTGGCCGATATATGTGACTGTATTACACAATTTTCTTACTTATCGTCCTTCTTGGACATATCAGCAGTGAACGCGAGTTCTGCTGTCTTTTGCGCGTCGGGCCCGGTGAGGTAGAACTTGCCGTAGTAAGACATGTTGAATAGCGCGGCGCCGTTCCTGCATGACAGGGCCTCTTGTTGGATCTATAGGAAATTGTAATAATACGTAAATTGAAATTAAGTGACATAATTCAAGGAATTCGAAATTTCAGCTTACATTCTTCTAGGGATATTGGGTTAAACTTTAAATTCAGAATAGTAATTTAGCCAGTAACTGCGACAGTACATTATCACTAATTAACTATTAAACTAAAATAATGAATCCGACTGCATTTAGTAAAAAAAAAAAAACATTTCTTCCGACATAGTAGTTGTACCAATGTTTATGTTTAAAAGTCTTTGCGGATCGATATTTTTGCATGTCTTAAAATTTTCACGCGCATTTATATTTCACCATTTGTCCTGAAAGGCGCATGTCTGGGACGCCTTTCTAACGGAAGTGCCAAATTAATTTACTTTTATATTTCAGTTAGAACTTACTATTGGGAAGTGCTTGGAGAAATCGAAGGAGTAATCCCCTTTAACTATCTCCTCGTAGCGGTTGTCTGTGTTCCTTGGGTAGTCGTTACTTCCATACCAATCGTACTGCTGCACGCGAACCTGCGAACAAAATTATTTCAAATATATACAGGTGAATCCAAGTCGATTTAGGAATAGACTTAGAACCTGAGTTATTCAATAGAATACATTGTAGCGTTTAAAGCTAGTGAGCGTCGAAAGAAAGGGATTACATTTACGGCAAGCAACGTTCGGACTGCTCCAGACGACGCTGACTAGAAACGCTTCACTTCACTAGCTTATACGGCAATTTGGGCCGGCCCGACTCATACGGAAGTCATTTCTCTCATGGGCTATTTCTGATGCTGTGCGTCTATCTATAATTCCAACTCTGGTCTGCCCGCCGCTCCGTTAGGACAAATACCGTGACTAGCAAAGCCGTGCCGCATAAATTCAAAAAGAGATGATAACAATTTCTCCGTGTAAGAAGAACCCGGGTCGCTTCCAACCGTCCCTATTCTGCATAATAGTTAATAGCCCTAACCTCAACCAACTCATGAACTCATGATACAACGCGTCCCTGTCAGCTGAATTCTCGTCGTTAGGGAACACAATACTGTGTTTTTGTCTAAGCATCCTACTTTCCTACCTTAACAAGAAGGACGAAAATACCGGCACAGAAGTCCACATCATGAAAACCCATGAGTGAAATGAATACTTACAATTTCTCCAGGCAAGAAGAACCCAGGTCGCTCCCAGCCGCCCCTGCTCTGCATAACAGACCCATCCTCAACCAACTCCTGATGCAACGCGTCGTGACTTGTATCCCTGCCAGCTAACTTCTCGTCGTTGGGGAACTCGACGCTGTGTTTTTGTCTAGGCTTCCTGCTCTCACGCAATCAGTGCGAGAATGATCAAAAGACAAGCACAGGTATCCATGTTATGAATGTGAGATTGAATACTTACAATTTCTCCAGGCAAGAAGAACCCAGGTCGCTCCCAGCCGCCCCTGCTCTGCATAACAGCCCCATCCTCAACCAACTCCTGATGCAACGCGTCATGACTCGTGTCCCTGCCAGCTAACTTCTCGTCGTTGGGGAAGACGACGCTGTGTTTCCTGCTCTTACGCAATCAGTGCGAGAAGGACCAAAAGACAAGCACAGATATCCATGTTATGAATATGAGAAGTGAATACTTACAATTTCTCCAGGCAAGAAGAACCCAGGTCGCTCCCAGCCACCCCTGCTCTTCATAACAGCCCCATTCTCAACCAACGCCCGATACAACGCGTCATGGCTCGTGTCCCTGCCAGCTATCTTCCCGTCGTTGGGGAAGACGACGCTGTGTTTCCTGCTCTTACGCAATCAGTGCGAGAAAGACCAAAACGCAAACACAGATATCCATGTTATGCATATGAGAAGTGAATACTTACAATTTCTCCAGGCAAGAAGAACCCAGGTCGCTCCCAGCCGCCCCTGCTCTTCATAACAGCCCCATTCTCAACCAACGCCCGATACAACGCGTCATGGCTCGTGTCCCTGCCAGCTATCTTCCCGTCGTTGGGGAAGACGACGCTGTGTTTCCTGCTCTTACGCAATCAGTGCGAGAAAGGCCAAAAGGCAAACACAGATATCCATGTTATGCATATGAGAAGTGAATACTTACAATTTCTCCAGGCAAGAAGAACCCAGGTCGCTCCCAGCCGCCCCTACTCTGCATAACAGCCCCATCCTCAACCAACTCCTGATGCAACGCGTCATGGCTCGTATCCCTGCCAGCTATCTTCTCGTCGTTGGGGAAGACGACGCTGTGTTTTTGTCTAGGCTTCTTGCTCTCACGCAATCAGTGCGAGAAGGACCAAAAGACAGGCACCCATGTTATGCATATGAGAAGTGAATACTTACAATTTCTCCAGGCAAGAAGAACCCAGGTCGCTCCCAGCCGCCCCTGCTCTGCATAACAGCCCCATCCTCAACCAACTCCTGATGCAACGCGTCATGACTTGTATCCCTGCCAGCTATCTTCTCATCGTTGGGGAACACGACGCTGTGTTTTAGTATAGGCTTCCTTCTCTTACGCAGTCAGTGCGAGAAGGACCAAACGACAAGCACAGATACCCATGTTATGAATGTGAGAAGTGAAAACTTACAATTTCTCCAGGCAAGAAGAATCCAGGTCACTCCCAGCCGCCCCTGGTCTGCATAACAGCCCCATCCTCAACCAACTCCTGATGCAACGCGTCATGACTTGTATCCCTGCCAGCTAACTTCTCGACGTTGGGGAGCACGACGCTGTGTTTTTGTCTAGGCTTCCTGCTCTCACGCAATCAGTGCGAGAAGGACCAAAAGACAAGCACAGATACCTATGTTATGAATGTGAGAAGTGAATACTTACAATTTCTCCAGGCAAGAAGAACCCAGGTCGCTCCCAGCCGCCCCTGCTCTGCATAACAGCCCCATCCTCAACCAACTCCTGATGCAACGTGTCATGGCTCGTATCCCTGCCAGCTATCTTCTCGTTGTTGGGGAAGACGACGCTGTGTTTTTGTCTAGGCTTCTTGCTCTCACGCAATCAGTGCGAGAAAGACCAAAAGACGAGCACAGATTTCCATGTTATGAATGTGAGAAGTGAATACTTACAATTTCTCCAGGCAAGAAGAACCCAGGTCGCTCCCAGCCGCCCCTGCTCTGCATAACAGCCCCATCCTCAACCAACTCCTGATGCAACGTGTCATGGCTCGTATCCCTGCCAGCTATCTTCTCGTTGTTGGGGAAGACGACGCTGTGTTTTTGTCTAGGCTTCTTGCTCTCACGCAATCAGTGCGAGAAAGACCAAAAGACGAGCACAGATTTCCATGTTATGAATGTGAGAAGTGAATACTTACAATTTCTCCAGGCAAGAAGAACCCAGGTCGCTCCCAGCCGCCCCTGGTCTGCATAACAGCCCCATCCTCAACCAACTCCTGATGCAACGCGTCATGACTTGTATCCCTGCCAGCTAACTTCTCGACGTTGGGGAGCACGACGCTGTGTTTTTGTCTAGGCTTCCTGCTCTCACGCAATCAGTGCGAGAAGGACCAAAAGACAAGCACAGATACCTATGTTATGAATGTGAGAAGTGAATACTTACAATTTCTCCAGGCAAGAAGAACCCAGGTCGCTCCCAGCCGCCCCTGCTCTGCATAACAGCCCCATCCTCAACCAACTCCTGATGCAACGTGTCATGGCTCGTATCCCTGCCAGCTATCTTCTCGTTGTTGGGGAAGACGACGCTGTGTTTTTGTCTAGGCTTCTTGCTCTCACGCAATCAGTGCGAGAAAGACCAAAAGACGAGCACAGATTTCCATGTTATGAATGTGAGAAGTGAATACTTTCAATTTCTCCAGGCAAGAAGAACCCAGGTCGCTACCAGCCGCCCCTGCTCTGCATAACAGCCCCATCCTCAACCAATTCCTGATGCAACGCGTCATGGCTCGTATCTCTGCCAGCTAACTTCTCGTCGTTGGGGAAGACGACGCTGTGTTTCCTGCTCTCACGCAATCAGTGCGAGAAGGACCAAAAGACAAGCACAGATATCCATGTTATGAATGTGAGAAGTGAAAACTTACAATTAATACTTTTTTTTCTCAACTACCCACCAATAAGTGAACAGTGTCGAACTTTGCGTTGTATTTGATTTAAAGTTTAAATATAGTTAATTTGATTATAGCCGAATGAAGAGTGACTGTATCGGTTCCAAAAGCCATCTTTTATTGTGAAAACATTGGATTAAGCGTAGTGCTGTGACATATTCGTGGAAAAGTGACTTTAAAAATTTACGACTTTCTGACAGTTATTCCTTTGTGTTGTTATCAGCTTTTATTGAAAATGAAGTGTTTTCTGTGCAATGGGGATGACAGTGGCGATGATAGTATGATACAATGTGATGGATGCAAACGGAATGTTTGCTTAGCTTGCAGTAACCTAACAAGTAGCGAGGCTAGAGTGATGGGTCTAAAGGCTAAACGAACCCTGATTTTCCTATGCGATCCGTGTCGGGAGGCTCTGTTCCAAGTACCCCAGCTCATCAAATCCTATGATGCAGTGCGTGCGGAGTTGTCTGATATCAGGAAGCAGCTGGCCACCGTTCCTAGCGCTGGTCCTGTTGTTGGAAATCAGTGTCAGGGCACAAACAACATCATTGCTGAAATGATGGACCGGGAACGTAGATCATGCAATATCATTGTAGTGGGTGTTGCAGAGCCGGATTCAGAAGCCAATGGCTCAGCTGCTCCAAGCGATGAGTCTATTGTGCAGGAGATTTTAAAAGAGGCATTGATTAAGGGTGATTTTGTCAAAGCAATCCGTCTGGGACGTCGTGAAAGCAATAAGAATCGTCCTATCAAAGTCATATTTAAGTCTCGCCAGGATGCTGTAAAGGTACTCAAGAACAAATCCAAGGTCAAGCAGCAGGTAAGGATTTATGATGATAAGACACCCCAGCAGCGGGCAGAGCTTATGGACCTGCGCCAGAAGCTTAAGGAGCGGACAGAGCGAGGTGAGGCCAACCTTACTATAAAATATGTTAGCGGAGTGCCCAAAATCATAGATACAAAAAACTAGCGAACCACAGCCCATACAACGATCTGACCTTTATGTATACTAACATATGCTCTCTCTCTTCAAAATTTGATTTGTTTATACTGCAAGTGAATAGATACAATCCTACCATCGTAATTATATCAGAGACTTGGCTACACAGCGGAGACAGAAATTGCACTTTTGCTATCCCTAATTATAGTCTATATAGGCATGACAGATTAAGGCGTCCGAGGCTCCAGGGCGGAAAAACACGTGGTGGTGGGGTTGCTATCTACGTCAAAGACTCATTGAACGGCATTCCTATCATTGCTAAAAAAAATCTGACCTATATGAGTGACGAGATTGAAGCTCTCTACTTAGATATTAGGGCTGGCACGTATCACTTCCTCGTAGTTGGTGTGTACCGTTCGGATAATGAACTCGACTGGCAGGCACGGGACTCAAAGTTACTTGATAATCTGCGTTTGGCGTCTGAAAATAATACTCTTATTGTTGCTGGCGACTTTAATTACCCTGACATTGTTTGGCCTCTTTCTCCTTTGCAGAGGTTGTCGGGACCTGCTGAGATTTTCCAACGTATGTTCCTGGATAGCAACCTCCTTCAGCTAGTCTCTGAACCAACGCGCTTTCGCGTCAATAACGTACCCTCCCTGCTTGACCTTATTATGCTTAATGATGACTCTCTATGTACCGGTATAACTTACCTGCCTCCTATTGGTAAAAGCGACCACTGTGTATTGGAATTCAAAATGCAATTATTGTCTCAGCGAAGTACTCCTAGGACAAAACAGAAATTTCTTTATCATCATATTGATTACAGTAAATTCAGTCAAGACCTTTCAAATGATTTGGACGCCTTGCCTATACAAAGTCAGCCTGTGTTGGATACCCTATGGACCGAATTTAAATCTGCTCTTGCACATAATATTCAAAAACACGCTCCTCTGGTTACAGTTAAACAAAAAAAATATAACAAACCTTGGATTAATAAAGACATAGTGGCTCTTACGAAGGAAAAACGTTTAAGATGGGACTGCTACAAGGCTAGCAAGTCGGATGAGGACTACAGTCGGTTCAGGACCATCAACAATCAGTGTGTCATAGAGACTAGGAAAAGTAGGAGCCGTTATGAAAGTAACATACTGTTGAATGGTGACAAGCAATTTTATGCTCATATACGTAGGCTTAGTGCATCAAAGGTAGAAATTCCGCCGGCGATCAGGAGTCCTAAAGGAGATTTACTTACCAACCCTGTAGATATAGCCAACGCTTTTGCGGCTGAGTTCCATAAAGCTTACTCTCGCGAACCAGACATTGTTAGGTATCCAACAGTCGAGAAGGTAGCTCGTGCCCAGAATGCGTTGAGCGACGTGATGTTTACACCAAAGCAAGTTTTTGATATCCTGAACACCTTGGACGTTAACTCAGCTGCTGGTCCTGATAGTTTTCCTAGCATTGTGTTGAAGCAGAGTGCAGCGGTTATAGCACCAAAACTAGCAGAACTTATGAACTGTTCCTTCAGCTCAGGTTGTATACCCCAGGATTGGAAGCATGCTCTAGTGACGCCTATCTTTAAATGCGGCGACAAGACTGATCCGTCAAAATTTAGACCAATTAGCCTGACCAGTATCATCTGCAAGTGTATGGAAAGGATTATATGTAGGGAGTTGACAAGTTTCCTCAACCGGGAGAACTTAATTTTAGTGAAGCAGCATGGATTTGTTAAAAAAAGATCGACGGTTACTAATCTATTAACCTGTGTACATGCCTGGACCAAAGAGATGGACCTCGGCCTCCCGGTTGATGTTATATATCTTGACTTTGAGCGTGCTTTTGACAAGTTTCCCCACCAGAGACTTCTTATGAAACTTGATCATTTTGGTATCCGAGGGAAACTTCTAAACTGGATAAGAGGCTACCTATCAGATAGATCCTTCAGTGTGCGTGTCGGCGACTGTGTGTCTCAGCCACTTCGTGTTCTAAGTGGAGTACCGCAGGGATCTGTTTTATCACCAGCCCTTTTCGGAATATTCGTAACTGACTTAATAGCCCTAATAGAGTCAGAATCGTGTTTCTTCGCAGATGATGGGAAATTCTTCGCCAACCCTCTCATTTCCTCAGGCCAGCTCCAAGCGGATCTGGATCGACTAGTGGAGTGGACTTCGCAGTGGATACTCAAATTGAATGTCGCTAAATGCACGGTTCTGCACCTTGGTAAGAAACATCCCATGGTCCAATACACGATAGGGAGCTCCCCCATTGCGGCGGTGACAAGTCAGAAGGATCTCGGTGTGACAATCACAAATAACTTGAAGTGGGCTGAGCACATAAATAATATTGTCAAAAAGGCAAACTCGTTTTTATATGTCATTAAGCGCTCATTTCAATGCGTGTCAGTTGAAGTTTTTGTAAAGATTTATAAGACATATGTTCGACCTCTTCTTGAATACGCGTTCCAGGTGTGGAGTCCGTATTTCGTCAAAGATATAGACATTTTGGAGAGTGTCCAGCGAAGAGCCTCTAAAATCCCTTTTAAGCTAAAACGTCTACCGTATGAAGAGAGGCTAAAGGTTTTGAAGTTGCCCACACTTAAAGCAAGAAGAGCAAGAGGAGACCTTATTGAGTGTTTCAAGATCGTTACCCACTGTTACAACCTCCCCGACATTCACAACATAGTCTGTATGAGAACAGTCAGCCGCGATACCCGAGGTCACAGCCTAAAAATTGTCCGTACTTCCACTAACACTAAAGCTGCATACCACTCGCTGTCTAACCGTGTTGTGGTGGCTTGGAATAGCTTACCGGACAGTGTAGTCACTGCCCCCTCAGTTAATGCTTTTAAAAACCGACTTGACAAATGGCTTTTGGACAATAAATTGGACTAATAATTTATTCGAGCTCTGTGATGTGAAGTGACTTTTGTGAAATTTACCAACTTGAACTATATATTAACTTTTTTTTTTTTTTTGGACACTGTGTGACATAGGCACATCAGCTAAAAGCTGCTCGCCTATAATAAATAATAATAATAATTTCTCCAGGCAAGAAGAACCCAGGTCGCTCCCAGCCGCCCCTGCTCTGCATAACAGCCACATCCTCAACCAACTCCTGATGCAACGCGTCATGACTCGAGTCCCTGCCAGCTATCATCTCGTCGTTGGGGAACACGACGCTGTGTTTCCTACTCTCGCGCAATCAGTGCGAGATGGACCAAAAGACAAGCACAGATATCCATGTTATGCATATAAGAAGTGAATACTTACAATTTCTCCAGGCAAGAAGAACCCAGGTCGCTCCCAGCCGCCCCTGCTCTGCATAACAGCCCCATCCTCAACCAACTCCTGATGCAACGCGTCATGACTCGTATCTCTGCCAGCTAACTTCTCGTCGTTGGGAAACACGACGCTGTAGTTCTTCGCATATGCTTCGTGGCTGCTCTCGCGCACCCAGTGAGAGCGGGACATCTGCGCCGGCGAGAAACGGCGGATGTCGAATGTGAACATGTTGTATTCGGGCCTGGAGAGGGAAGTGGTTTAGTGAGCATTATTTGTGAGATATGCTGTAATTTCATGGATACGTGTATTAAGTCCATATATTCCTCTCCCAGTGTCAACTAATATGTAATCCACGAGGAAAAAAGGAGAGATATTTTCTCATTAGTTCTGTAAGATGGAAATGCGTATATTTGTAAGTATTAACTAAGAATGGAATACATGATTTCTTTCCCATCTTTCCCCGCTGGGACACATTACATAGTAGATTTCTATTTTATATTCCAATTTATTACAAACAAAGAAAACATAAGATTGAGAAAGATAAGTTTTAAAATTGTCGGTCGCTAAGATGACCAATTCAAAACATTGTGTCAAAAATTTTCACGTTTAGGTGACACGTCAGTATTGACTTCATAGCGATCGTTAAAATAGAACATCGTAGTTTCTACCCTTGACAGTGCATAAATGTCATATCAGTAAGGATTTGCCGTTAAACCTGTTACAAAATAAGCCGAAAAGTTCCTTTCTTTCCTACGTAAAACTTGTTACGTACCTACCTATAACGTGACGACAATTAAACCGATAAAAATGCGGTTATTAGTGGTCAAGGATAAGATGTCAATACACTAATTAAAACGCCACATGCGTCAAAAATCTTATTATAATCGTACGAGTAAACACAACGATAACATACATGTATTAATAACAGAGTAGGCATACACAAAGAGTATACAGATAACAAAGTTGTAAGGTATGAAAATAATTCATTATTCCAATTTGACAGCTGATTGCTGATAGTACCAGATGGAGCTTTATGGGCTCATACATTATTCGATAATTCTTGTTGACATGGCAACCAGTGACCGCATGTATGAATCCGTACCTATACAATTGTATATATAACTCATATCCCGATTCGTTCTAAGATTTTAGATTAATATCATCAATCATCATTTCAGCCATAAGAAGGCCACTGCTGAACATAGGCCTCCCCGTTGGATCTGCACATTCACCGGTAGGAGGCGACTTGCAGCCAGCGTCTCCCGGCAATCTTCATAAGGCCGTCTGATGATCTTGTGGGTGGACGTCCTAAACAGCGTTTGCCAAGCCGTAGACTCCATTCAAACATTAACAAGTAACATAATCCATCCTGATTCCTTTCCGATTCCTCTAATACCCCCAAGACCCCAAAAAACTGGATCTATATTCTGAATTCGAAATATTTTTCATCAGTAATTTCACTAATTTCCAAATCCCCTACGCTATTCGACATCATAGTGCACCAGTAGAATAAACGAACGAAATTTTGGTCATTTTCGCGAACGCAGAATATTAATAAGTTTAAAAACTAGGCTAAAAGTCGTAACACACACATACCATACCTAATATAAATGAGTGATATTTACCTGCCAGAGATGATCCACTCCGCCATCTGGACTCCGCACCCAGCCGAGAACATCATACCAGCGGAGTTGTAACCGCAGTTGTGGTATAGACCTGAAATGTTTATTAATGACTGAATGAATTCAATAGTAACAAGGGAAAACAATTGTTTCAAAACTAGGTATCTGCCGATTTAGGTAGGGCATACTGTTTCTCCTTCACTCTCGCCTGGTGTTCACAAGTGTGAGACAGATTGCATGACACATTTACGGCAATATCTACATAAGTGAAAACAGGTGTGCACCAATTCTGCCGTTGACATTTAGAACGCATTCTCTCTCGCGTCAAAATGTGGTCTAGGTACTCGCCAGTACTTTATATAAACCTTATCTTATTTGTCAGCAAGAAAATTGGATAGATAAAATTTTTGAACCACATCCGTTTTTTTATATATTTATTCCATATTTTTTCTATTTTCCACAATGTTTTTCTTAATCTAAGTACGTTTATAATTTTCCGCCAACTTTGTAGCCAAGATGTCAATCGCTGTCGCTCAGTAGCGTATTGTAGTTTTCCGTCTCTGTCCCCTCTTTCTTTAGTGCGACAAATCCAACCTTTCGTTCACGATTGACGATTGAGCGTTATCTATATATAACACTTACCAAATACATTAGGGTCCTCGCCGAGCAGCGGTTTGTGGTCAGGCGTGAAGGACTCCGGCCCGCACACGGTACTCTTGACGCCGATGCCAGACAGTTTGGGGCATAAAGACGCCGCGCTTTCCATGTGGACCCCGAACACGTCCCAGTCCAGGTCGTAAAGGTGGAATTGTTGGTGGTCTGATAGCTGACGGAAAAACGCTAGTTAGTTGTAATGTCTCTCTAGTTTACAAGAACATAAATCACAATAAAATTGTATACAGGGCGTCCCAAAACTATGGGGCATGAAGGGAATGTACCTTAAATATCGTAGATAGGGTATCACATAAAATATCAAAGAAGATTTTATATATATTTTTCACATTTTCTAAAAATCTTGCCTCATTAATAAATAATTTTGCTGTTATTTGACAGCCTCCGTAGCCTAGTAGGTAGTGACCCTGCCTACGAAGCTGGAGGTTCCGGGTTCGAATCCCGGCGAGAGCATTATTTGTATATTTATTTATCACAATATTTGTTCCTTGGTCACGGCTGTCGTCTATATATTTAAGTATCTATATGTATCTATCTATTATGTACATCGTCGCCTAGTACCCACATCACAAGCCTTAATTGAGCTTACCGTGGGAGGTGAGACTACGTTGATTTGTGTAAGATGTCCCAAGATATTTATTTATTTGGCATAGCTCTTTTCTTTAATAATACTATGCCACTTAAGAATAGTTCTTATATTTTAGTTGTTTTTTCGATTGACATCATAAAAATTGGAATTATTTTTTTCCACATTTATGTCTGTTCGATTCCCAAAGGAAAGCAAGATTTTTGTAGAAAACCTTTGAATTTAGAGTAAAAAACATAGTCTTCTTTGAGCAAAATACCATATCTAGGCATTTTCACTTTTTGGGTTGGGTGACATTAGCATGAAGTTAAAAAACCTTAATTTCAGTCAGTAAATTTCGATAATACTCGGTTTTGGTGTTCATTTTACTATAAACCTTATTATAATATAAAAACACCGATTGAGTTTAAATTCCTCAAGTTCCTAAAGACATTGTACTTAACTGTCGTTAGAAAGCTGACTGCAATTTAGGTTTTTTAGTTTCACGCTAATTGGGTGTCCTTAAAACTGAAAATGCTCATCTACCATATTTAAAATACTTTTTCTTCATGTCCCATAGCTTTGCACGTTAGGCTGATTTGCAACACAAACCTCGTCAAGCACGATGGGGTTGTTCTCGTACCCGCCGATGTTACATGTCTCTCCCTGTATCTTGAAGTACAAGCTAACGTCATGGTCTCTGATGTTTGGGCAGTTGCGGACTTCTGGCAGCGCTTCGCTGAGCACGTAAGCGTGCTTGAAGGGGATCAGCGGTAACGAGGGCACTCCCGCGAAACGGGCGACTCGGGGGCCCCACGCACCTGGATAAAATAGCCATAGACATTACGGCACAAATGCGAAAAACTTGAAATACGAAACGAGTGGCGATGTTTTAAATTTTAAATCGACACGAGTTAGAAATTTCGTTTGTGCACGTATCTCGTACGACGTTTTTTACTGCAAATGGCTCTCCGAAGTTTTGGACCTGACGTAAAATGACACACTTCTCGCACTACAGCCTAAAAAAGTCACCATCTGTATTAAAATGGGCTTTTTTAATACAGATGGTGTACTAAATAATGATCAGAACCCGGAAAATCCATAGCAAAACAAAAGACTGTCGCAATGAAACCAGGGTGGGAAACATTGTTTTATAAACATCGAGTAAGTTTATATGTCAACCACGCTAGTTTCAAACCGTTTTAAAATACAAATAATAATTATCTACAGAAACACAACTTCTATTTTATCGCTGTTATACGCAATGAAATGGACATTATTACATTCAATGTCTCATAGCATAGAATATTAATTTCCTCAAGTGTCTATTATTTTCAATGGGGTTAATTACCTCTTTGTTACCTGACTATGGCCAAGCAAAAAGTGGAGAGGGTTATTACTTAATATGAAATATAAGTAACGTCGATAATATAAGTTACGTGGTATTTTATATGAAATAACACATATAAAACAAACCCTTAACTTACTACTTCTTTTGCGTTTGACTTTAATGATTATAAAATAATGTACCTAAACATATCGAAACATATGTGATTGTTTTAGACAAAACTTACTCGATATCGATAAAATAATGTTTCTCACCCTAGTTTGACTGCGACAGTCTTTTGTTTTGCTATGGATTTTCCGGACTCTGATGATTATCATGGAACAATGTTACACAAATCCATCTATTTAGTTCTAATGAATAGTTATTTGTTAATAAGTGTCAGTATGACAACACGAGGAGGGGAAGAGAAGGAAGAGTGTAAATTGTCATGACACTCATCCATCACACAACCATTAGGGTGGATCGATTTTTTTATTTTCGGATAATCATTAATAGTTATTTATGTGGCTGGCGCATAATAAGAGGCATTAAACATGAGTGTGGTTTTATGAAACGAGCCGTAGGCGAGTTTCATAATAAGATCACACGAGTGTTTAATGCCTAATTATGTACAGTCACATACATAACTTTATCTACATGCATATAATAAGTTTTCTACAATATGTTTATTTTTGTGGCAGCAAATTATTGGTCACGGTTGTAGCGGCGTCCCGGATTTCTGGTGGTGTTTCACACATTTCAACATCACTGTCTTCGTCGTCATAAATAATTTTTCAGTGTAAATCTTTCACAACGAACTCGATAATATTTAACTTTCAAGTCAACAGTCCAAAAAAGTTGTATGTTTGAAACCACAGAGCACGGACCTCTTTAGTGTGTAACTTATAGGCAACCCTCCAACCTCCTTGTTTGAAACAATTCAAACAAAACAAATGACTGAACTGACTTTAGTTTTTTTTATTCATAAACCAGGTAAGGTCTTGAGTCGATATCGATTCTCAAATCGATTCTCAGTATTCGACATTTAGAAGAATGTATGGAATATGAATTTTAATGTGAATGAAATTACAAATCGATTAATTCGATAATCGAAGTTAAAGTGTGTTTTTTCTTTTTAACAGAATGTTCGAAATTTAATTGTGATTAAGATATCGGTTGCCGATATCGTAAAGTAAAAATTATGATACACCCACAGATACAGATTTCTTAAAGTAGGCTATTTGCTTACCGCCGCTAAACATATTGTAGACAACTTATGATATGGATGTAGATAAATAATTTTTACGAATCGATACTATGTGGCTAGAGAATCAAAAAATATTATGACCATTTTTGGATATTTTATCATTTTGGACCCCATTTAGAGGCCCAAAGATCGGCCTTATTTTTGAGGTTTTTTTAAGAAATCTCAGATGAGCATGGATATTTTCTGTTTTACTTTTATGGATAACCAAAATAAGATTGTTTTGCATAAATTTTGGATTTGCGTGGTTTAATTATATGAACATTGTTAGCAGTATCTCCAAAAAATGTTTTTCAACTTCGAGGCTCTTGTACTTCCCGAATGATTATCGGAAAAAAATATATTGTTGAAGATGTTACTTTTTATACAGATTATTTTTATAGGGCCGCGTTTCAGAAATTCTTGAAAAAAAATTTTAGTTCATACATTGAAGTATAAAAAAAAATTTTTTTTTCGGATTTTTGGAAGCGCGGGCCAATAAAATGATGGTCGTAAAAACTAACATTCTTTAACAATATATCTTTTTCCGGTAGTCATTTGGCAAGTACTGCCGCAAGAGCCTCAAAGTTGAAAACCAGTTTTTGCCGATACTGGTTATAATTTTCATGTAATTAAATTGTACAAATTCTAAATTTATGACAAATAATGTTATTTTGTTTCTACATAAAATTAAAACGGAAAATATCCACGAACTACTGACTTTTCTTAAAAAAACCTTAACAATAGAGTCGATCTTTGGGCCTATAAACGAAGTACAAAATGAAAGTAAATCCAAAAATTATAGAAATATTTTTTGTTTCTCTAGCCACGAAGTATCGATCCATAAAGATTATTTTATGAATTTCCAAAAATAAAAAAATCGATCCACCCTAATAACCATACCCCGTAATCGAACTGGCAAATCTATAGCAAATGTACGTCAGGGTTGTCACTCCTACGAATACAAAACACCGCGGCAACAGTATTCAATGTTCTATCGATCTTCAAAATAAATTAAGCATCAAATTTTTTTTATTTGTTGCACTCAAATTGCGTCGCCAAATACTTGTGTACATCTATTTTAAACTCAAAAACGTCTATCGACGTCAATGGTGAATAATTTAAATACTTATGTATAATTTTATAATGCATTTATTTATTATTGTTTCTTGTCTTGTTAACTCAGTTTCATGTCCTTTTAAAAGATCGTTTGCTGCTGCATAATCCGGATTGTTTTTTAAACCCATCTTTAATTTGTGGTAGTTTTCCTGCTAAATGAAGCCTAGATCTGGAAAGCTTTTATTCTGTGACATTTTCACTAATCGTAAGTTTTGGATGTTAATATTAAACATACGTGCAGTAGAGTAAGTAAATTTTTTATCGTAATCGCCAACCCTGACATCAAACTGTCAAATGCTACGGTTTTGCTACATCCGTTGCGAGGTATGCACATCACATAACACATGACAATTTACGCTCATTCTTACCCGGTGCTATAATTATATGTTTTATCTAAGGATGAGTCATAAAAAGCGTAAATCAGACATTATAATTATATGCTTTATCTAAGAGGATGAATTACAAATAGGATAAATAAATAGTATACATATCTGTATGTGTAATTTTTTCCGATATTTAATAAACTAAGTCAATAAAAAAGAGGTTTATTACTTTTCCGCTCTATTCAGTGGTGATAAAGTCGAAAAATGGTAAACTAAATTTTTTGTTGACTGAACAAAAGACGAATTAACATACCTCCGCAGTTGACAACGCACTTCGTCCTTATGAAACCCTGTTCTGTGTGCACTCCGGTCACTTCCTTGTTTCCCAATAAGTTGTGTGAGTAGTGTATATCATGTACTGGGCAGTTTTCATACACCTGCAAAGGGAACGTTTCATTACAATCAGTTTTATTTGTTAAGTTCACAATGACGGGTCATCGCCGTTTGATTTAGCTATTTGACTAGAGTGTTTGTTTGCCGACCAGCTGCAAAAATAGATGGTCTATCTTTCTAGTTTACCGTACAGCCTATTCATCTATAGCTGTCTTATTTGGTAAACAATTTTCGGACTGCCAAATACACTTTTGGGTGAATATCTGAGCGTTTTAACCGCCTAATTTTGGTGGCATCATTTTTGCCGAAGTTTATATTCGTTACAATGTGCTACGTTGTCATTTGAAGGAGGCACGGTACCTTATATAAATGACGAAGTATAACATTGAGACGTTTAGAAACTTCGGCAAAAATTATGCCACCAAAATTAGGCGGTTGAAACGCTCACATATTCACCCTTTTTTGCTCTAATCCTGCCAATGTTTGACTACTTATACCAAGATACTTACCTGACTTCGTATTTTAGTCGAAGGTTTCTAATCGAGGAAATGGTAGTTTATGTCAGAAAACGTGTACTTTTAGGTTAGAAAATTGTTTACTAGATAAGACAACTAAGGAAGAATGGGCTTTACTATCTCCTGCAGCTAGAAATTAAACACTGACACCCACCAGTTCATTACATTTTTTAAACCAAAAGTGTTTAATCTAGTAGGGTAGGGTAGGTTATAATATTACTTCAATTATCACGAAGACGTGTGCTTTGTTTCCTATTATTGTTGTCCGAATATGGTTGCTACAGTCGACAAAACGCGTTCATCGCGAGTGGCGCGAACTAACCCTGTTATACGAGTACATAAACGTCCTCTAACCTTGCCATAACCTAAGAATCGTTTATCCTTTTCGGCCTTGTCAATAAGTCTCTAATAGCGAAAGGGACAAACACACAGATGTCATATATACCATAGATCAAGCAAACGTATCTACTTAGCGTGTCAAATGAACTAAGTGAAATCCACTGAGTTGTCCGTCTTTAATCGCATCTTGCAGCTTTCGGGCGTCAAATTTAGGGCCTGAGACATATTTAAAATCAAAGGCAAGTAACAACTTCAGTACAAAATCTGACAAGATCGGCCGCCATACAAATGAATGAACTTATTTCTTCTATCCAAATCTAATTCTGTGGACAAACAATATTAATGAGCTTGCAAAATTAGGGTAAGAGTATAAGTAAGTAAACTGTGTTAAACCCTTACCTTCGCTCCATTTTCCGTAGCTACTTTGACGAGCGCCCGGCACGCCATGTCAGGGTCGATGGTGCCGTCCAGCGGGGAGTAAAGGGCCATCTCGAAGACCTTCGGGTCGAGGAGGGGAAACAGCTTTTGCGCCTCGTGAGGATCCAGCACCTCGCTAGGGATGCCCAGAGCTTTTCCTAACGTGTGCAGTCTCATGTACTCTTGAGTTCGCACCTAAGGGAATTAAAATCATTCACGTATCTATTTGATTTGCTATTTAACTGCCAGATACAAAATTAATTATCCTGATATAATCTGACTCGTGCCCGTGTGGTGACGGCAGTAAGAACACATTTGTCACCACCTCAACTCCTCCTGCGGGTGTCGCAAAAGTCGACTAAGGGATTGATTCAATAAAAGATTGATGATAGGCAGCAGTTTCATAATACCTAATGGACACACTACTGCGATCGCCAATCCGCTTGCTCAGCGTGGTGATTATGGGCATTTACCTCCTATTGCGTCTATACGCATAGTTAATAGGAGACGCCTACATCCCGCAGTGGACTGAATCTGACTCGATGGCGGATTTATGTCCGTCTGTTACCGTGAGCGGAGCGGCTTCAGTTTCACATTCACCGCTGGCGATGTGTTAGTATGCAGTGTACAAGTCAATTTACAAAGTAAGGTTCGAAATTGAATGCTTAGACAGAGCTGTCAAATTGTCAAAGGGTTATACTTACCGCGCTGCGCGAGATAAACATGCCGCCATTGTTGATCCAGCCCGCATAGTCTCCGGTCTCCTTCTCCAGACCCTCGTACACGCGGCGGGAATCCTGCAGCAGCTTCACCTCGAGGTCGCATGGACGTAACGACCACACCAGACCTGTGAATGGGTGTTACTCTTAGGCTGGGATTACACCTGTGAGTTTTTACGTAAGTTATAGGGACGGAGTTATATCTCATTTCTTAGTACAGCTTCGTCCCTACAACTTAAGTAAGAACTCACAGGAGTAATCCCAACCTAAGTTATAGGGACGGAGTTATTAGCTGGAATGAGATAGTAATAGTCACTTTCCTTGTAAAATTCCGTATCTATTACTTACGTAACAACTTACAGGTGTACATAATTCTGCCCGTATGTATTTGTATATACCTTGTGAACATTTTTTAATGAAGCGTGCTAGGTATTAATGAAAATTCCGTATCCGTATATTTTGAGAAAAATATTATGTAGTCATTCAATAAATATTCAATTAACAAACAAGAAGTATAAGTCTGCTTGCTACATAAATAGGGAGGAGGAATAGTAGATAGCTATAATAATATTGATAACCCTATGATTTTTATGAATTCATAAATAAAAACACTGCAGTGCTTGAAAAAGCGCGTTTTATGCCGGTAAATATCAAGAAACATGAAACTTTTCTGCAATTCTTATTTATTCTAGGAAACGGCTTTAACCTGCCTGGAGTTCGTACCCTGTTTTCTTTACTTGGTCACCTATGTATTACTTAATTACAAGTGCTATTGAGGCATCAAGCGGATATAACCCTTGCTTACCAACGGTGTAGTAAGTAGGTACATATAATATGGGCCAGTCAACTTTTTTTGATCGATCTTATGTTCGATCACTCATAACATAAGATCATTGTTTAATAGCATCAAAATCTACTATATTTTTCTGAGTGACGTGGCCATTCCATTATGGGCCACCCACTAATGTTAGTTAGTAGAGGGTGCTGGATAATTTCTTGTATCAAACTATGCATCTTTTGTTTCCTGGGTGTCATGAGGTCATGACAAATAAAACAAGAAATAGGTAGTTGATGTAAATGTGTAAAAATAATGATTACCAGCTGTGTGCCAGGTCGTCCCGCTGGTGAGCTTAGCTCGCTCGAGCAGGACAGCATTCACGCCTCGCTTAGTGAGTTGGTACAGCGTATTGCAGCCAGCGATGCCTCCACCTATTTAAAAATAAAAACTTAAGTACCTAGTAAGTTTGAAGAGATTTAATGTAAAATATTGAGTGCTATAATATAATTTATTAGCAGTGATCGGTTTGGGTTTCCCCTAGCGGGATTTCGCGTATGAAAAAATTACGGGTGTGACTATAAAATTTTATTTAACACTATTGTATTATACACACAAAAGCATACTTTATGAAACAGAGATATTGCAATATTATTATGATAAAATTTTATTTTTCAAGTTATTATAGGAGACCCGCCGGGAGAATCCACAAAACCGATCACTGTTCATTAGCCATATCTTTATTTTAACTAACTTCTTTTTCCGCATTAGAAAGACGAGCTTACGTTTCTTACGTTTATTTTTTGCTTAAATTAGGACGTTTCCGTGGTACGACTTCTTTTCTAAGCGAATCTAAAGTGATGAATTGAACATATTGTTATGATTTTTTTATACTGATGTGTTTAATAGGTACATATATATTTTATTTAATATTTAGAGAAAAATGTTGATCAATAAATTCATTTTTAAATGAAGGTGGCTGTAGCTATTACATTACATTTTACAATAACTATAGCTTCCTATCTGAATATTATCTTGAATTATAGTGTTTACTGTAAGATGCTCTACTAGATTTAATAGGTCACAGGGTGATAAGGGCGAAGGGCTAACAAATTGATAGTTTGCTAAACGGTTGCGAGGGAAAATGGCACTAGTTTTGGAAACTTCTAGCTAACAAGTACCATTATCACCGTTTCAATCTTAGCCCGGTAGCATACGTTTTTAAAAATACTGTATTATGTAAAAAAACAATGCATTATTTCTCTATAAAATTATAATGAATTTACAGTGCCGTTACATAAGTCTATATCAGATTCGATGTTCGTAAATAATCAGTTTGATTACAATATTATGTTTTAGATAGAAAGTGGGTAGTGAGAAAATCCGTACCTACTTATAACTAAGCATCATTTGAAGAAAAAGTTATTAGCAAATTATGGGCTTTGGCTAAAGTTATTGCCATTTAAGTGATAAGCAAACAAACTTACCAATAATCACCACGTCCGCCGAAGTAACATGTTCAGGCGTATTTGTCGCCAAGTTCCTCTTATTTAATCGCTTCAAGTAATTGGCAGTGCGCGTAACATCTCTGTGCTTGATCAATTTAAACATATTTATTAAACTAATACGGGGGTAGCGTCAGGTTACTACGAGGCTAGACGCGAGAATAAACAAGTCGGCCATCCAACATTGTTTTTAAGTAGGGCCAAGAAAACAGTGATAATAACAGACGTTTGCAGTTAACAATCTTCTCGCTTATCAGTCAAAGTTCAATTTTTATCGAAAATAGTTGATGTTTGTTTTATTTCTGCTATGTCACGTAGCATGTATCCCTAGAATATAAGACATATCGACTTGCCAACATATTAGAATCAGGGTAGAAACAAGAAATTTAAACATTGTACTTGTGTACATACTTAACTTGCTGTTTCAACAAAGGTTTAATTTTCAAATTAAACACAACATTAATTTATAAAACGTCAATTTTCTTTAGAGAACTAGGGAGTTTGCGGATACTGCCTGTAATGCCTGTGAAATAATATGGAAAAGACCTTTTTTGCAAAGGGAGACAGAAATTAGTGATTTGAAAATGATAATACACAAAAGTATCAATCCTCAGAAATTAAA